>PVKP010038639.1:0-10088 GCA_004027715.1 Plecturocebus donacophilus
GTGTGTGTGTGTGTGTGTGTATGTGTGTGTGCTGACATCCACACACTATGGAGGTGTATGCGTGTGTGTGTGTGTGTGCTGACGTTCACACTCTATGGAGGTGTTTATGTTTGACTGTGTTGACATCCGCACACCATGGAGGTGTGTATGTGTGTGAGTACATGTATGCTGATTGTTCTGTGTGTATGTGTTTGCTGACACAGCCACACACTGTGGAGGTATGGAGGTGTATATGTGTGTGTCTGTGTGCTGACATCCACACACCTATGGAAGTGTATGTATGCGTGTGTGTGTGTGTAAGTACATGTATGCTGACATAGCCACACACCATGGAGGTGTATGTGCGAGTGTGTGTGAGTGCATGAATGCTGATATTGCTGTGTGTGTGTGTGTGTGAGTACACGTGTTTGATGCTGACACAGCCACACACTATGGAGGTACTATAGATGTGCTGACATCCGCACATCTATGGAGGTGTGTGTGTGTGTGTTTACATGTATGCTGATACTGCTCTGTGTGTGTGTGTGTATGTACTGACATCCACACACCATGGAGGCGTATGTGTGTGAGTACATGTATGCTGATATTGCTCTGTGTATATGTGTTTGCTGACACAGCCACACACTATGGAGGTGTATATGTGTGTGTGTGTGTGTGTGTGTGTGCTGACATCCACACACCTATGAAGATGTATGTAAGCATGTGTGTGAGTGTGTATGAGTACATGTATGCTGACAGCCACACACCATGGAGGTGTATGTGTATGTGTGAGTACATGTATGCTGACAGCCACACACCATGGAGGTGTATGTGTGTGTGTGAGTACACGTATGCTGATAATTTCTCTCTGTGTGTGTGTGTGTGTGAGTGCATGTGTTTGCTGACACAGCCACACACTGTGGAGGTGTATGTGTGTGAGTGGGTGTGCTGACATCCACACACTATGGAGGTGTATGTGTGTGTGTGTGCTGACATCCACACATCTATGGAGCTGTATGTGTGTGTGTGTGTGTACATGTATGCTGATACTGCTCTGTGTGTGTGTGAGTACATGCTGATATTGCTCTTTGTGTGTGTGTGAGTGTGTGTGTTTGCTGACACAGCTACAGACTGAGGTGAGTGTGTACATGTGTCTGTGCTGGTGTTGGGGGCCTACTGGGCAGACGTCTGTACTGAGCCATACTCTGTGCCACTCTGCAAGCATTGTCTCCAATCCCTGTGCCAGTGAGTCTCCTGGGGGAAGGATATTGGGTGCGGGTTGCTTTGTGTTTCTGTGGAGTGGGAAGTTCGCTGAGGGGGCTGCAGGCTGGGCTGGGGCTCCTGGTCTAGCCGAGCTGTGCCAGGCTCTCCACATCAGTGGTGAGTGTTCTGGGCAGCTCCCTGGGGGCCATTCCAGGCAGTTCCCCACTTGTCACCAGCTTAAAACCTCCCTGTCCAGCTCCGGTGCCCCATGCAGCTGTGTCTCCTCCTTCCCTTGCCTAGAGGGCCTCCTTTGGCCTTTGCCCGCACACTCAGCGCCCCTGGAGGGGGGATCTGGGGAGGGAGGAGGTTGGAGAAAGGCCTGGCAGGCAGAGGGCCCTGAGGCTCCTGCTGCTCCCGGCTCTGCGCCTGCGGGGACTTTGAATTCGTTTGAGCGCTAGGGGGCAATGTGTCTGTTCCAAAGCAACACTGCGGGACCTTGCGGGAGAATGCACACACAGGCACACGCAGGGGCGCCCACACTGTGGAGGCGCACACGCCGGCGCATACCCGGGCACAGATGGGCACAGGCTGTGAGGCACACGCCCTCACACTCACAGGAAAAACAGATACACTCGAGCAGAGATACAGGCATACAAGGCGTGAGGCAGCTGCACACACAGGCACAAACACGGTGGCTCACACACACAGAAACGCGGGGTTGGGGGACAGACAGCACACGTGCACCAAGACACCCAAAGATCCATGCACGCACACCCACACAGGCATGGACAGAAGCACAGGCTGATGCCCGGCCACCCGCACACAAGCAAAAGCACAAAATGCAGACGTGTGCCACACACCCGCACAGCATTTGCAGTGTTAAGAAAGGTGACCCAGACATACATCCTGAACAGAAACTCCACCAGGCCCGAACACTCCCTTCTTTCAGCCACTCACACACCTTGTCGAGCTAACTCTTGGAAACAGCCCCAGAAAAATACTCCCACACCCCCCCCCTCCCTGGAGCACATGGAATTATTCCACAGGAAACCTGCCCAGGTGTGCTGGTGACCCCCCCAAACCCCCAGCCCTGTGTGAAGTCATGCCTCAGCTCTGCACACACCCGGTCCAGGTCTCCCCAGACTTCAGGCCTGTGAGCCATTCTTACCACCCCCATGGCCCACCCCAAGCTCCAGACAGGTCCCCACTTTTCCCTATTTCCTCCAGACACCGAGACACAGACGCTCATAGGTGCCTCGGGAGACACCAATAGTGGACAGCAGACTGAGTATGGGACCCAGTGTTGTGGACGATGCCCAGGCCTTTGGCCATGTGGGGCCCTCTTCCTTACAACCATTTTCCCCCTGTTGCCTCCCCCGTTTTGTCCAGGAGGTTCAAGATCCCCCCTGCTCTGTCCCAGGAGCCCCAGAGCCCCCAGGGTTCCAGGCCGCTGGGTGGAGGGTGTCACTGGAGGCTTGCCCAAGCCTTTATTTCTTTGTGCCTAAATCAGCAAAGTCTCAGTTTTTTCTCTGGCTCTCACTTCCCTGTCACTTTGCTAAGTAATAATTTCCATGTCCAATTCCATTTCTTTTCTAGTTCTGAAACCTCTAAGCTATCAGCAAGAGGATAGTTCACATGAAAACTAATTACACAAAATCAATATTTAATCACAGACCAACAACCTGATCCTGCAGAAAAATCCTTTAAAAACTCTACCGCCCTGTACAAATACTTCTTCCCCATGCTTATTTATGGACCCCATTTTTGGTGGGGGTAATTTTCATTTTTAATTTCAAAAAGAAAAAAAAATATATATTTCTGTTAGACTTCCACAACAGGAAGGCCCGGGAAAAGGATCTGGGATCTGAGCTTGCTCTGGCTGAGTTTTAAAGTTGTTGCTTTTTATCGTTTGTTTATTTTTAATTAAAAAAATTTTTTTTTGGTGGGGGGCAATTTCTTAGGAATTCCGCCGCTAGCCCAAAGTTGAGCCCACCCACCCCCTTTGTCGGTTCTGGCATACTTAGCACTGCCTTCCTAGCCACAACTCCGGGGAGCAATGAATCTGCGCGCACGACGTGGTAACTTTTTAACTCCTGCCCGCAACGGTGGAGTGCTTAATCTAAGGTTTTTAAATAAAAAGGGCTCAGGGGTTGGTTTTATTATAACGTTTATTTCTTTTCAGATTTCATGCGCAATTTAGCAAACGCTAGACGGACTCGGGCGATAAACACTTTCTTTTGTGGGGGGAAAAGGCATTTTTATACACCATGCTTAATTTTATTTAGATTTAATAGCGATATCAGGGGCACTTCAAAGAAAGTTCTTTTTTCGCCCTTCTAAGAAGGCGAAGCTGCTAGCAAAATCGCCTCGTGCTATTTTATGGCAAGGAAAATTAAAGGCCATCTCCCCCCTCCTTCCCTACACACACTTTAGGGAGGAACACACACACAGACACACACACGCACGCGCGCGCACACGCACACAGGCGCACAGAACAAACACCTCCTCTATTCTTCATCACCTCCAACTTCCAACTTCTAATTGCAAGATAGATTTCAGCCTCGGTGGGGATCAGGAAGATCTAAACATTTTAACTAAGATTATTGGGATAAATATTTCATAGAGAGCAGGACAGATATTAAATTACTCCTATTGATTTTAGTATCACAGCCCAATTCCGCTCCTCGGCCTCTTCAGTTTAATTGATCTCTTAAGGAGGCCGACCTCGCACCCGCAGAGGGCCTGGGCCTTGGACCAGGTGGCCCAGGGGGCAAGGTGTGCGGGCCGGCGGGTGCGCCCTCTTCGCGCGTGTCTTCTCCGGGTTTCCCAGCCGCCTCGCTAGTCGCTCCGCTTACTGAGCTCAACCGATGTGCTCCACCATAAAGTGGCTGAGTGACCAGGGCTCCTTGGAGCGCTTACGCCGGCGGGTGAGAACTGGGAACCCCAGGCAGTGGGGATGGGGAGCACTCGTGAGCGCCCTAGTGACGGAGGAGTGAGGAGGCGCCCAGGTCTGTCGAGGAGAACCCTAACTTCGGGGTTCCCCGTCTGCTTTACCCTCCAAGAACATCCCAGGGCCGGCTAACTTGGGCGCCGCTAGTGGAGAGCCGAGGAGCGTTCAGCCCCGAGCCGGAGCGCAGCAGACACTTAGTGACTTTCCGCGGCGAGTCCAGGGGCTTTGCCTGGCGACCTCATTGTCTGAGCGCCCCGTACCTCTCGCCGCCCACCTCCCCGCCCCCTGCCCACCCGGCGGGTCTCGCTCCAGTTGGGGGTGGGGAGTTGGGAACAGTGTGAATGGGAAGGGGGTGAACAAAGCCAAGCTCCCGCCATTCTCCTCCGCCTGCACCCTCTCCAGCCCGCTGCGCCCGCAGGCCAGGGCGCGCCCCCCGCGCACTGACGCCGGACCCCGAGGCGAGGCGGGCGCGGGGGACCCCGGAGCCGGGGCAGTGCGGGTTCGTGGCTAGGGCCTCGGCAGCCAGGACCCCGGACCACCTTAAGAGCGAGCCCCGCCCCGGGCCCGGAGCTTGGGCGGCGCTGATTGGCGCAAATGTAATGGCTGAAATTGATTGCTGAAATGCAAAACTTGTTGCTGCTTCTCCCGGCGCTGGGCGAGAAGCAGACACAGAGAGGGGAGCCGAGACCCTCGCAACGCCCCACGCAGAGCACCCCCGCTAGTCGGGAGAGGGGTGCGCAGACCCCCCAGAGCTGTCCCCGCCTCCCCGATTCCAGGCTCGTAGAGCGTAGCCGGAACGCCTCGGCTCGCTCGCCCAGCGTGGCCCCCCGACCCGCGTCCGCCCCTCCCTCGGGTCCGAGAGGGACTCGCGAAGCACCTCGGCGCGGGGGCAGGGAACCGGAGCCTCGGAGCGACCCAACCCTTCGCCTCGCTGCCCTCCGGCGCCTGCGACGGTGCGCGGAGACTCCAGCGAACTCAGACACCCAGCGGCGGAGGACACCAGCGGCAGGCGGCGGACGTGGCCGCGAAGCTGCGCCCCGGCGCAACGCACCCGCTGTGGAGCCGAGGAGCCGCGCCTGTCCCCGGACCCTCTGCTCCGACCCCCGCCGCCCGCCGCCTTCCAGCCACTCTGCGACCTCGGCTCGGGGGCCGGCACCGGCGATGCCGAGCGGAGCCTCCAGTCCTCCGACCCGCTGAAGAAGCAGCAGCCGCTCGCCCGGAGGCTACGGGGACTGTGCGAGCGGATCGTGCTCGGTGGAAGCTCCGGCTGCGGGGCGCGGGGACTCCGGGGGGCGGGGGGAGGGACCGCTCTGTCGGTGCCCGGCGCTAGCCGCGGCTTTGAAGGGTCTCCCTCCCCTGCCCTTAGCAGCTCTGCCACGGACTCCGGGAGGCTGCGGGCGGCGTCCTGGGGCTCCCCAACAGACCCAGTCGGACTTGAGAAGGTGATCGCTCTGCTCCCCCAACCCCCTTCCCTCCCCTTTCCCCCTACTTAACTTTTTGTCTCCGTTCATCCGCGGCGTCGTCCCCTCCCCGCAGACCCACCCGCGGCTGTGACAACCGCCCGGGGCATGGGCCCCCCAACACGGCTCCTAGAGGCCCCGCGGCCTCGCAAGATGTGAGAGGCCCTCCCCGGGCAGAGCACGAGCTTCGGGAAAGGAGCTGATCCACCCCCTCCCAGCCCCTCACATCAGGCGGGGTGGAGGTGCACGTTGAGCCCCCGCGGTGCTGAGCGTCCCGGAGCGCCCAATCCTGGGCTGGAACGAGTAGCTGGCCGGAGGCGCGCCGCAGAGAGCAGGCTGTCATGCCCTATTGATCCCCCTCTGCCCCCCGCCAAGTATGTTTGGGCTGGACCAATTCGAGCCCCAGATCAACAGCAGGAACGCTGGCCAGGGCGAGAGGAACTTTAACGAGACCGGACTGAGCATGAACACCCACTTTAAGGCCCCGGCTTTCCACACGGGGGGACCCCCTGGCCCTGTGGATCCTGCCTTGAGCGCGCTGGGCGAGCCCCCGATCTTGGGCATGAACATGGAGCCCTACGGCTTCCACGCGCGCGGCCACTCGGAGTTGCACGCAGGGGGGCTGCAGGCGCAGCCTGTGCACGGCTTCTTTGGCGGCCAGCAGCCTCACCACGGCCACCCGGGAAGTCACCATCCCCACCAGCATCACCCCCACTTTGGGGGCAACTTCGGCGGCCCGGACCCGGGGGCCTCGTGTCTGCACGGGGGTCGCCTGCTGGGCTACGGCGGCGCAGCCAGCGGCCTGGGCAGCCAGCCGCCCTTCGCCGAGGGTTATGAGCACATGGCGGAGAGCCAGGGGCCTGAGAGCTTCGGCCCCCAGCGACCGGGGAACCTCCCGGACTTCCACAGTTCGGGTGCCTCCGGCCACGCCGTGCCGGCCCCATGCCTGCCGCTGGACCAGAGCCCTAACCGAGCCGCCTCCTTCCACGGCCTGCCCTCCTCCAGCGGCTCCGATTCCCACAGTCTGGAGCCCCGGAGGGTGGCGAACCAAGGAGCCGTCGACTCGCTGGAATACAATTACCCGGGCGAGGCGCCCTCGGGACATTTTGACATGTTTTCGCCCTCTGACTCCGAAGGGCAGCTGCCTCATTATGCAGCGGGTCGCCAGGTTCCCGGGGGCGCTTTCCCGGGCGCCTCGGCCATGCCCAGAGCTGCGGGCTTGGTGGGCTTGTCCAAACTGCACGCCCAGCCACCGCAGCCGCAGCCGCAGCCACAGCAGCCGCCCCAGCAGCAGCAGCATGGTGTATTCTTCGAGAGGTTCGGCGGGGCCAGAAAGATGCCTGTGGGTCTGGAGCCGTCAGTGGGCTCCAGGCACCCGTTAATGCAGCCTCACCAGCAGGCCCCACCACCCCCGCAGCAGCCGCCCCCGCAGCAGCCGCCCCCGCAGCAGCCGCCGCCGCCAGCCGGGCTTCTAGTCCGACAAAATTCGTGCCCGCCTGCGCTCCCGCGGCCCCAGCAGGGCGAGGCGGGCACGCCCAGCGGCGGCCTGCAGGACGGAGGCCCCATGCTGCCCAGCCAGCACGCGCAGTTCGAGTACCCCATCCACCGGCTGGAGAACCGGAGCATGCACCCTTATTCCGAGCCTGTTTTCAACATGCAGCACCCTCCTCCGCAGCAGGCGCCCAACCAGCGGCTGCAGCATTTCGACGCGCCACCCTACATGAACGTGGCCAAGAGGCCGCGCTTCGACTTCCCGGGCAGCGCGGGAGTGGACCGCTGCGCTTCGTGGAACGGCAGCATGCACAACGGCGCTCTGGACAACCACCTCTCCCCCTCCGCCTACCCAGGCCTACCCGGCGAGTTCACACCGCCCGCGCCCGACAGCTTCCCTTCCGGGCCGCCCCTGCAGCATCCGGCCCCGGACCACCAGCCCCTGCAGCATCCGGCCCCGGACCACCAGTCCCTGCAGCATCCGGCCCCGGACCGCCAGTCCCTGCAGCAGCAGCAACAGCAGCAGCAGCAGCAGCAGCAGCAGCAGCAGCAGCAGCAGCAGCAGCAGCAGCAGCAGCAGCGCCAAAACGCGGCCCTCATGATTAAGCAGATGGCGTCGCGGAACCAGCAGCAGAGGCTGCGCCAGCCCAACCTGGCTCAGCTAGGCCACCCGGGGGACGTGGGCCAGGGCGGCCTGGTGCACGGCGGCCCGGTGGGCGGCTTGGCTCAGCCGAACTTCGAGCGGGAAGGCGGCAGCACGGGCGCCGGGCGTCTGGGCACCTTCGAGCAGCAGGCGCCGCACTTGGCACAAGAGAGCGCGTGGTTCTCAGGTCCGCACCCGCCGCCCGGAGACCTGCTGCCTCGTAGGATGGGCGGCTCCGGCCTGCCCGCTGACTGTGGCCCGCACGACCCCAGCCTGGCACCCCCTCCTCCGCCTGGCTCAGGGGTGCTATTCCGGGGCCCTCTGCAGGAGCCGATGAGGATGCCCGGAGAGGGCCACGTGCCCGCGCTGCCCTCACCGGGCCTGCAGTTCGGGGGGAGCCTGGGCGGCCTGGGTCAGCTGCAGTCCCCCGGGGCCGGCGTGGGGCTCCCCAGCGCTGCTTCCGAGCGCCGGCCCCCACCGCCGGACTTCGCTACGTCTGCGCTGGGGGGCCAGCCGGGCTTTCCGTTTGGAGCAGCGAGCCGGCAGGCCACGCCGCACAGCGGTCCAGGCGTGAACTCGCCCCCCAGCGCGGGAGGGGGCGGTGGCAGCTCCGGTGGCGGCGGTGGCGGGGGTGCCTACCCGCCGCAGCCTGATTTCCAGCCCAGCCAGCGCACCTCGGCCAGTAAACTGGGTGCGCTCTCGCTGGGCTCTTTCAACAAGCCCAGCTCCAAGGACAACCTGTTCGGCCAGAGCTGCCTGGCTGCGCTCTCCACCGCTTGCCAGAACATGATCGCCAGCCTCGGGGCCCCCAACCTCAACGTGACCTTCAACAAGAAGAACCCGCCCGAGGGCAAGAGGAAACTGAGCCAGAACGAAACCGACGGCGCGGCAGTGGCCGGCAACCCGGGCTCGGATTACTTCCCAGGAGGGACTGCTCCTGGGGCTCCAGGACCCGGAGGCCAGCCCGGGACGGGTAGCAGCGGCTCCAAAGCCTCGGGGCCGCCCAACCCTCCCGCCCAGGGGGACGGCACCAGCCTCTCTCCCAACTACACCCTGGAATCCACGTCGGGGAATGACGGCAAGTCGGTCCCCGGGGGCGGCGGCCGGGGACGGGGTCGCAGAAAAAGGGACAGTGGTCACGTGAGCCCTGGCACCTTCTTTGACAAGTACTCGGCGGCTCCGGACAGCGGGGGCGCAGCTGGGGTGAGCCCAGGGCAGCAGCAAGCGTCAGGCGCAGCCGTCGGGGGCAGCTCCGCGGGCGAGACGCGCGGGGCACCGACGCCCCACGAAAAGACGCTCACGTCGCCGTCTTGGGGGAAGGGGGCTGAGTTGCTCCTGGGGGATCAACCGGATCTCATGGCGTCCCTGGACGGCGGGGCCAAGTCGGACGGTAGTTCGCCGCACGTGGGTGAGTTCGCCTCGGACGAGGTGAGCACCAGCTACGCCAATGAGGACGAGGTGTCGTCCAGCTCTGACAACCCCCAGGCACTCGTTAAGGCGAGCAGGAGTCCCCTGGTGACGGGCTCGCCCAAACTCCCTCCCCGCGGGGTGGGCGCCGGGGAGCACGGACCGAAGGCGCCCCCGCCCGCGCTCGGCCTGGGCATCATGTCTAACTCTACCTCGACCCCTGACAGCTACGGCGGCGGTGGGGGCCCGGGCCATCCGGGCACGCCGAGCCTCGAGCAGGTCCGCACCCCGACGAGCAGCAGCGGCGCCCCGCCACCCGACGAGATCCACCCCCTGGAGATCCTTCAGGCGCAGATCCAGCTACAGAGGCAGCAGTTCAGCATCTCCGAGGACCAGCCTCTGGGGCTGAAGGGTGGCAAGAAGGGTGAGTGCGCCGTCGGGGCCTCAGGGGCACAGAATGGCGACAGCGAGCTGGGCAGTTGCTGCTCCGAGGCGGTCAAGAGCGCCATGAGCACCATCGACCTGGACTCGCTGATGGCAGAGCACAGCGCTGCCTGGTACATGCCCGCTGACAAGGCCCTGGTGGACAGCGCAGACGACGACAAGGCATTGGCGCCCTGGGAGAAGGCCAAACCCCAGAACCCCAGCAGCAAAGAAGGTATATGCGCACCCGTTTTCCTCTCACTTCCCGGGTGATCCGCCCCATCCCCAGTACAGGCCTTAGCCTCCGCCCCTTGGGATCCCTTGAGGTTTGAAGGGCACGGGCCCTCCTAATCCCCGACTCTGCAGGTTGTCGCACCTTTGCTTACACCAAGGGCTGGGAGGACAGATCCCGCCCCCCACCCCCCGCCACTGCCCGCAACCCCCCCACATGCTGCCAGGTAGATTCTAGTGCCACAGGGTGGTAAAAACTTAGATGGCAGTCCTTTGGGGATCTTGTAGAGTACCCCGCCCA
>PVKP010038639.1:10188-20857 GCA_004027715.1 Plecturocebus donacophilus
GCTGGGGTGGGGTTGGCTTGGCAGAGACCAGACCACTCAGTCAGGACATCATTTGTATGTGGGGATATGGATATATATTCTTAAGACACAAAGGATCCGCGTTTGTCAATATCTCGCTTGGTTTGGTGACAGATGTCCGGTCCCAGCTTTCCTTTGCATTCTAAACACCCCCTCCCTACCAGGCCTGGAGGCCTTTAAGGTGGGAGGGTGGGGTTAGTAAATGGGCTGCCTTTCCAGTTAAAGTAAAAACAGTTCTTTCTAATCTAAGGATGACTGGACTGCTGCTGCAGATATTTATTTTATTTGAATGGAGCTTTAAAATGTATATATATATAAATGTGTGTGTGTATATATATAGGTGTATATATAGATATGTGTGTGTATATGTATCTATATATCTCTAATGACTTCTTGAAATCAGGTAACTGTAGTTGAATTCCCTTGGTTTCCCTAGACAGACCATCACCATGGAACCGTGGCCGGCAATTTAACCTTGTCTTTGAAAACGTGTCCCCCCTCAATGTGATTCTTGCCCTCTTTTACAGTTCTTTCCCCTCTGCCTTCGTTTCCCTCATCCTCCCCACTTCCTGCCCTGCCTTGACTCTGGATTTAAGGTGAGGGTAGATTTTAGGAGAATGGCATGGGGGTTGGGGGAGGTAAGAGGAGAGGAAGGGGGAGTGGGCTGGGAGTTAGGTGGTTCAGAACTTGGGGCTTTCTAGGCGCCCATCCCGGGTCGCTTTCCCGCTTAGGTTTTCTAATTCATGAATGCCGCCTCTCTGCTTTTTCTCTTTGTTCCGCCGTTACTGCCCAGCCCGGGACGCCCGGGACGCACTCTCTCATTTGAAGCCGGGTATTTAGCATGCACAGCAGACACTGCGGCCAGCATCAGCATTCTCCAGGCTTCTCCCAGGCAAGGCCATAAATTGGTTCGTTTGGGACCCTCAGCTTCTTCTCCCCTTCCCCTCCACCCGCTCCTTTTTAAAACCGAGTTGGACACGGCAGCCTGCTGACTCCCCCCACCCCTTTATTTTCTTGTAGGCAACATCTCGATCTGGCTGGACCGATAGCTGGTTAGCACAAATCTCAGCCCCTGTCACTTCTACCTGGCCTGGCCTGGCCACCCCTCCCCCTTCCCCTCCTGATCCTCCCCTCCCCAAGTAATTAAGAACATATTGGCCAAAATGAGAGGAGAAAAGTTTTTTTTTTTAAAAAACACCCTGATATAAAGAATTCATTGAGAGAAAAACAGTAGCACTTCACCTTCAAGTCTTTGAAAGGGCCTTAGTAGACTAGGTGGACAGAGCCGTTTTACTGAGATTTTTAGATGTCTCTTTCCGTCCACTTTCCAGACCTTCCTTTAGAGATGAAGATGCAGGCTGTGAATGAAGAAATGTCACCAAAGAAATGCTTTGTTTGTGTCATCATCACAGTCAGATGAATGAAAATATTTTTTTGGAAACAGATGCTAGTCACTTTTGGGTTGATTTCCCCTGTAAACTCAAGGAAGCCCTCCCCTGCACTCCGGACGATAGGGACTTCCATCAGGGACCAGCAGGGCTGGCTGTCTTATAAGCACCAGCAGGGACACCCACTTGACCTCCTTTGTTTTCTACTGTGTGGTGTGGGAAGGACAGTTTCCTCGATAAAGCAGCGAATTGAGGTCACTCGAAGCTTCTGTAGCCTTGGGGTTGCTAGTTAAGGCTTTATAAGGTATCTGCATGTGAATCCTGCTCCCTCACTGGTAGTAAATAAGGATGATTGAACTTTTCATTATGTTAACACCCTGCAGTTCCATCTGCACACGTTGTATAAATAGGTACACAGAGCTTTCTACAGGCCCCTGAGTCCCCTGGCTGAAAATCAGGGTGAAGTGTGCCACTTCAAAATAGAGTCAGAAAAAAAAATTAAAGCAAAACGTTCTGCATTTCCTTAAAAAACATGCTCCTGGTCCCATTAGCCTTGAGCAGTGGTGTCCAATGGCTTTGAATAGACCTTCTCTAGGTACTAGCCCTACCAAGCATTTTTTTTTCTACACCCCCCTTGCAGGCAAAGCTCATTTTTGTAATGATATTTTATTTTGTCACGCCGTAAAACATGCCAGTACTAATGTGATTAAATATTAACACCGTTTCTGAAATTCTTCGCTCCAATGACAAAATACTAGTCGGTATTTAACAAAATGATCCGTGCTCAGATTGGAGGGAGCGAATAAGTCTTCAGAACAGCACAAGGCGTGCAGCCACTGGGACGTGCCCAGATTGTCTTATGGGTTTGAGGTGTCCTTTGGAGGGGAGGGAACTTGACTGGGAAGTTGTCTTTCTCCTAAAGTCTAGGCCAGCATCCCATGGGAGGATGACTTTTTAAACCAGGAAATCTACTAGTCTCTCCAAATCATGCTTCTCTTGACTTCTTAATCAACCCACCCGACAACTTTTATATAATGCAACTTCACCTCTGATCTTGAGGCTCTATGTGTACAAAGTTGCGGTGGGGGAAGCCTGAGGTCGTGGGAAGGAAAAAGCAAAACAAAACAAAACGAAACAAATCCCAGCCTGAGTTTGGGCCTATTCAAACATCAATAAAATTGGTGAGAATCACATGAATTTGAAAAGAGCTTGCAAAATCATCCGCCTATCTTTGAGATAGGTGTGCGGGCCATGGAAGAATTTCAACACAGAGAGAAGGAGCGATAATGAGAGATTATAGATAATGCATATTCAGTTGGAAAAAGGACGTTTTCTCCCCTTCTGCCCTGTACAGTTTTCAAAAGTTGAATTAACCGTATTCTGTAATACATTTAGCCTTGCCAAACCTCCTTTCCCCTGGTAGCTCTATCTTGAAACCCAGGGCAGCCTTGAAGTACTCTTTCATATACATTGAAATGGGAGCGGTCTCGGTACACACTCTGCATGCAATCCTGCCCTTTTTGAAAGTATGATATTTTTACAGTGATGCCAGAGAAATTTTTGGAATTTCATGCTTTTGACAGTGTTGCAGTCAGAACATGGTAGCAGCACTACACAATCCTAGGCAGGCAAGATTTCTGTAGACCTGGGGCGGACTTGGGGCAGGTGGGGGGCAGGTAGGTCCTAGCCTCAGAGCAAAGCATTGTTTTCCTGAGAGAATTTTTCAGGCTCCTTCGAACTTGTCTGGGGGAAGGCAGAGAGCTTTGCAATCCTGTTTTCCTGTGAAATTACCCAGCACGAGTTGCATGCCTTCATGTGACTTTGGCGCCTCCGGAAGATGTAACCCAAAACTTCGCAGGTGTTAATAAAGGATAATGTAAACAGATAGGGTCCCCTTTGTGCAGCTGACGTTCGGGTCTGGCTGCTCCCTGGATATCCCAGGACATCAAACTACTGTTCTTTGGTGCTTGTTTAATATTTCATGGCTGTAATAAACCTGTCTACTTTGCCCGCCTCCCAGTATAAAACCCCAACCTAACACACATCTGCAATCATACATTTCCACTAAATATTAATAAAGGACAAGGATGTTTTAAGGGGGCTGAAGCCTGGCAGTGTTGAACTTGTCATGGTTTTCTACCACTGTGTTTTCCTGGCTGTTTTGATTTTAAATAGCCATTGCTTTCTAATATGCAAACTATATATATATATATATATGTATATATATATATATATATATATATATATATGGAATTTTTGTAGATTGAAGGGCTTTCCTCAAGTATAGCTTTCTTTGATATAATTTCATTTAGATTTCTTGTGAGGCCCCTTCTGACCGGAAATAAGGAACTGTTGAAATGTACCTCTAGTTTATTGAGGTTTCTAGGAAAGGCGTGAGAGTTGGTTAATCTAATTTCTCTTTCTAGCAATGAAATTCTATGATTCCTGATGTGATTTTGTTTGCCTGACAGAGGTATTTAAATTTCCACAAAGCATCTTAATAGGTTTTGAAAATGTGGCCACTCTTGCCAAGAAGTTACTCGATACCCTGTGCTGATATAAAATATACATTTTTAATAAATAGTCCGGCAGGACTGGTGAAATGACAGGAGGAAAGTTCTTCCCGCTGTGGAAGGACCAGGTTGAGTGGGTCGCTGGGATTTCACAGGATCTCCTAGACTCACTCTATGCTGGAAAATGAAGCCGAATCACTTGTGACCTGTGTCTCTCCACTTGAATGACAATGACGTCGGATTGTGTTCTTTGCCCAGGGAGTGATCAGCTTTGCCGAAAGCATTTAGGAGATAAATACTCTTGGTAAGGAATACCGTATTTACCTCTCTTTGGTTATTTTTAGAGATTAAAAGGCTGTAGCTTTAGATAATAGGATCAAATGTCTGGGGAGTGTGTGGGAGCAAGCAGGCCTCCCAAGAGCACCACAACATAAAAACACCAAATCCTCTCATGCCAGAGGGATCCTCTGTTTGTCGAAGGGGGTTGGGGGGGGCGCTGCAACCAGTGGGTTCACCTTCTATCCTTTTCTTACCCCCCACTGCTTGTTCCACCCAGGTCTTTGGTCTGGAGGGGCCAGGATCACCCAACCTCCTCATTTTGACTCAAGTCAGGATTCTGACTTGCCGAGGATGTGTTTGTTTTAGGACGGTGTCTATATTTAGGTGCATCTTGGGTGGACAGATTTGAGTGTGGGATTTGATCGCTCTTGGTGGAGATGTTGATGTATACATGAGTGCGTGATTGAGAAGAGGGACATTTGGAGGAAAATTTTCAAGGCTTCTCACCTTCTCACACACACTGAAGCCAAATGAAGTGGTCTTGGGGCCAGCTCGAGAGAGCATGGCCAAGGTGGGCGGAAGCTCTGGGTTTGTATCTCAGGGGAGCAAAGCAGGGCCCCTTGCAGTTCAGTGTGTGAAGAAGCCCCCCTCTCTCCCCCTCGCCCCATCCCAGCATCCGCATATATACATATGCATGGCCGAGTGTATTTCCATCCAATCTGGAGTCACTCCTCCAGTTTACCCTTCATCTGCTTTCTAAAGGCGAGCAGGGAAAGGAGCTCACCCTTCAGTCTCAATGGCCTTAGCTGACAGGTTCTGATTCTGTAAAGGACTGAATGAGCGTGAGTCCTAAAAATAGAGGAAGGATTTTGAAGATCCTAATTACGAAATCTCAGCCTCCCGGGCCTCCTGGGCTGTGGGTGACTTTGATCTGGAGTATTTCAGTAGCAGACGCACGTTGCCCTTCGCTGGGTTTCGTGCATGAGCGTGCGTGGAGGTGTCTCTCCAGCTGAATTCAGCTAACACCAGTTTCCTGCCAGGAGAGGAATCTTTGAATCAGTGCCCCCTCCCTTTCTTTACTCCCCCTACACCACCTACCCCCACCAGTTGTGGGAAGCGGACGCTGCTTCTCATTTATGGAAATTCCTCGCCTTTATTGTAATCTTTTTGTACCAACGATGTGGCGGAGACGACGCTGGGCTTTTGAATTAGTCACGGTCCTGCCTGCAGGGACCCTCTGTGTCCTGATGCAGAACAGCTCAGCCAGAGTCCCCAGCTCAGAGCCACCCAGGGCCCCGAGAAACCGTGAACAGGACCCAAAGGGAGAGATAGTTCTGGGATCCTGGCACATTGCGCTCGATGGGTCACCCTGTACGAAGGTGGCCCTGGTCATTTCCTGCCATCTTCTGATGACAGGACAGCATGCAGCCTCACCTGGGTGATCAGCTGCTTTGCAGAGCGTGGGTGAGATGATACCCTGTGAGTGTATGCTACAGTGGGCAAACCCCCCAAACTTACTTTGTGACCAGATTGAGAAGCAGAGTTAAGTTTTATTTACTTGCACGGGGAGGGACTTTTGAAAGGCATCATTTTCTCGGGATGTAATTATCAGAGGATGCTGAGACCCGCTTTGTGTACTGGCCTGCATTTTAACCAGCAGCCTCCGAGGTTTGAACAGCCAGTGGAGTGTCTGCTCCCAACATGGTGTTGCCCAAAAGGGCACAGAGGGGAGAAACGGCCACAGGTTTCTCCCAGACTTGAAGTCCAAGGGACTGAATCGGGGTTCCCCATGGCTTCCAGTTTGGGCCTGACAAGACCACACTGTATTGGCACCGTGGGTACCTCCTGAGTCAGGACTTGTCACAGACACAGCACCCCCAGTTGTCTTTCTCTCTCAGCTGGGAAAGCTGGTGGGATTTCATAATCACTGCTTCCTTGTGAAGCTGGAGCAGAGAGAACTTTACAGCAGCTGCGTGCTTATCTTTTCACGATTTATGCATCATCGTAGGGACCCAAATGCCCTTTAAACATAAGGCAATTGAATCTAGCAGTTTGGAGGTCTTTGAGCATTAGTAATAACATGCTGGCTTTCTGTGAATGTCCCAGAAGGAACATCTTCCATGGAATGGACTTGTCCAAAAAGGGAGAAAAAATTCCCCGATAAATATTCCCATATAAACTCACATCGTTGAGGGAAATCACATTTCCATGTTCTCATCTCGAAAGCTCCAAGCCCAGCGAACTCACCTTGCCCTACTTCCCCTGGAGTTTGTAGGATCAACTATGTGACCAGAAGCTTCCATCTTATTCCCATCTTTGATCGATCTGTGGAAAATCTTGGGCTCCCCGGAAACGTTTGTCCTAGGGTTCCACTCCTTCTGTCCATCTCTGGTTTCCTGGGTTGCAGTCTGACTGACCTGTGCTGTTGTTTTTGGTTTGGGAGACACAAGGTGTGTTGGGAAATAGTGTAGGGAAATAGGGAAGCCCCCTTGGCGAAGGCATATTTGGGACTCATTGCTATGGAAGATCTTTGGAAAGTTGGGGACTTCAAAGACATCCACAAGTGAAACAGGGCTTGTTTTTATGCTGCATGCCTGGAAAATGATCTCCATAGTTACTCAGAAGTATACGGCCATGGTCATGTCTTCGGAGGAAATGTGGACTCACTTTGGTGCCGAGGCACTCTTTCAGCTTTGTTTGTGCTGCTCTCTCCTCGAGCAGCCTGACTCACGACTACGTGGCCTGCCGACGCGTTCAATTGTGAGGATTTAAAAGTAGTTTTTTCTTCTCAGTGTGGAGAAGAATTTAAAGAGTTTTGGGCCTGATGGTTCTGTTTGATCTCAATACTTGGGACAAGAATTTCCCTGGAGTGACACCGTCTGAGGGGATCTTTCTGATGCCACTGGTTTTACGTGGTATGACTGGGAGAAATCTCTCTGCCTCAAAACTGGGGGCCCCAGTGTGCCTGGTCTAGTTTTCTTGGGAACTCCTAGAACGTGAGATGACAGTTAATAAGTGAACCCCTCCACGCATGTGCGCGTGCATACACACACACACACACACACACACACACAGCTTCTTGCTCTTCCAATCATTCAGGGCAGAGTGAGGTGTCAAAAAAAAAAAAAAGAAAAAGATATGACCCTTTTCAGTGACTGTGAAGCAGTGTTTTCAGACGCCCTTGGATCTTGGAACACAAGCATTGTTGAGTGATTGGCAGTGACCACCAGGAGTAAAATACTTCTGAGGGACCATCTTATGATCAGAGAAGGGGTAGGGAAGTCGGCAGAAAACCTAGCCTGCTTTGAAATCCCCAAAGCTCTGTCTTCCAGAGAAAGCAAGGGTTGGTTGAGAATTTGCTGAGAAGTTAGTGGGTTCTTCCTGGTCCTCGTGGGCTGTTTGAAAATGTCCTTGCAAATTTTAGGGCCCCGATCCTGATATGGACACTCTGGGTCCTCAGTTCCGAATGAACCAGAAGGCAGAGAGAGAAGCACCCCCAGTTAGGAAGACTAGATGGAAATTGGGGTGCAGTGTATTTTCTCAGGGTTGGGGCATGGCAAAAGGAAGGATGGGGCAGAAAGAAATGGGTCGACATGAGTTGAAGTTTCATTTACTGACTCTTGGGGTTTGCGAGTGGAAAATAATTTATACATGTGGATGTCATTTATAACAACATCACCTGAGCTAGGCTGAGGGTGTGAGAATTACTTGGTGGTCAGTGTTGGCTGTCACAAAGGACAGAAAGTTCTTGCCCAAGCTTTCCCTTTGGGGCCCGGGGTGCCCACATCACTGCACGTGTATGGGAGAAATAGGTCTGGAGGCCCCAGCCTGAGACTGGATGACTGCACTATGGGTCTGTTAGCAGTCAGGGCCTGTTTCTGTTGAGTTAGTGGCCCAGGCAAGCTCAGGGGGCATGAAGACCCAGACAAGCCCCGGGTAGGTCGAGCTCCAGCTGTGCCTCTGGCCAATCCCTGCAGAGGAGCTGGTCCCTTGAGGTCCAGATCTTTCCATAAAAGAGGGATGATAGGAGTGGGAAAAGGGAGTGACCGTTCCCCTGGTGATCCTATAAGGTGGCCACTACGGCTTCCCTCCTCGAAAGACCCTTCAGGGATGATCTTGGCTTTCACAGACCTTGTAGCAGGTCCCAATGCCTGAAATACAAGCATGCCCCGAGATGCCCTCCCACACAATATATATATATTTTCCTTTTTCTGAATGGTAGGCAAAAAGGGAACCAAAGTAAGTGACAAATCCAGCAAGAGGAAGATTTCCCCGAATTGAGATACGCCAAGTGTGGAAAGGAGCTGGAGAAACTGAGAGTCTCCTCTTTCCTCCCTTCCAGGAGACCCCAGTCCAGCCTTCAAAAGCCCTTAATGCTTTTGCAATGAGACCTAATTTGCTAAAACCAAACTGGCCATTTTCATTCCCTGCAATGTAACTTTTGGCGATTGTTTAGTAGTTGAGGGAAGGGAGGTTGCAGATCAAAATTTGGCTTTTCAGAACAGGAGCAATTTCCCGATCCTTACGCCATGACTGTTTCTAAATGGTCTGGGCAGAAAGCTTTGAATGCCTTTTGCCAGGTTTTGCTTGCATGGGCACACACACGTGCACGTGCACACATAGCACACAGGCCTGAGAAGTCTCAATAGGCGATGAAAAAATAATTTTTTCCCCCAAGAAGAATCTCATACAAAGTTTTGGCCTCGTTCAGTTTGAAGTAGACTCGTATTGATCTCCGTGCAGTCAATTTTTGCCGAATTTGTAATCCTGTTAGGCCTCCGGGAAAGGCATGATTAATTTACTTGTACATTTCACTATTTTAGGTCAGTTTAGTTAATAAGCATTTATTTTGTGCTCAATGCCTTTGAAGCATTTTGCTGGGATTAGAATAGTGTGTGTGTGTGTGTGTGTGTGTGTGTGTGTGTGTGTGTGTGTGCAGGTATACATTAATAGGGCCCCGATTGCCTGGCGTAGAATAATGGCCACCAGTAGTCTGGGTTCCTACCACCTCCCTAGGACAGGAAGAGAAGGCGAGTGGCACCTTTCACCATCACTTGTCCAGGAGGAGGGAGAAAAAGCCAAATCATTGAGCAAACCCAGCCTCCCAGAGCCTCGAAGACGGCCGGAGAACACGGGCTTCCTACTGGTGCCTTGGTCCTCAGACCTTGAGAGTTTCCGAGCATTAATTCTTAATTGACTGGGAGTTGAGCACTTGTGTGGGCCCAGGGTCTCTGCACATGGGTGGACAGTTGGGAATCTTCCACCTCTTTGCAGCACCTTCTATGCTGCTCCCTTGACAAATGGTGGTGGGGGTAGGAGGGTGTGTGTGTGTGTGTGTATGTGTGTGTGTTTAACTTTTAAGAAATGCATCGTTTGACTTCCAAAGAAGGAAGAAAAAGTATGCATAAGTCTTGAAAGCAGAGAAAAGGAAAAACAAAGCAAAACAGCCCGCAGCTTTGGCCTTTCCTAACACTGAGTCTCTAAAGGGGAGCATGCGTCATTTTGTTGGTGCGAACACTTCAGCTCAGCTTCTTTGGGGGGCCCCCTCTTCCTCTCTGGGCTCCCCACAGCCTTCCTGTCTCTCTGCTTCTAGATGATGGGCTAAAATTCCACTCAATAAACAACCATCAAAACACCAGGGTCTGACCCTAACAGTGTCTGAGAAACGGCGTCCTGGGCACCTCCACCATTTGCTGAAATTCCTCGCTCGTCTCATCGGTTCCCACCAGGGCCTTGCCTTTGCAGAGTGAGGGCTGGACGGAGTCTCCTCGGCACTGAGCCAGACTGCAGTGAAGCAAAGGCGCTGAGGAAACAGGCATTTGGAGAGATGAGGACACAATTTCTTTTTTTATGTGGGCCCGTTAAAGTCTAATGGACATTGGTGTCTGGCCTTAAATTTGGAGAGGGCCTTTATCTAACCCTTAAAACCAGAGTCGTTTCTGGTAATTACGGCACCCTAGGCAAGATCACTAAATCTTCCTGAGGCTTGTCTGGATGGCAGTGGTGGGGCTGGGAGGGGCCGTGGCGGGGGGGCACACCTGTTACCTGTATCAGCTATAATTATGACATTTCTAGACTCCTGGTTTTAAAGGAAGAATTTATGGGCTAGGTAGCGCCGGAATAGAGCTGCCAGAGGCGTTCTGGCTCATGGCAGTGAAACTGCAAGAGCCCCACGCTCGGTGCCCATCACGGCCCCTGCATTTCCTTAATGAACTCATTTAGTTCCCCAACATTTGGTATTAAGTAAGTAGTTATTTTGGGAATCCAAGAGAGAAAGAGCTGGAAGACTTAAAAGAAAACTTTTTGGAAGAAAGGAAAAGTATTGCATTTTGAAGTTTGAGACGTCTTGGCGTCCAGGCGTAAGAGGTGGGGGAGGACTCGGTGCAACGTGGCCGGACGTGGCGAAGCGCCTGCTCCAACCCCGCCTGCCCCATCCCCGCCGGCCCCATCCCCGCCGGCCCCAACCCCGCC
>PVKP010038640.1:0-20728 GCA_004027715.1 Plecturocebus donacophilus
CCCTCCTCATCCCTTTACCTTCCCTCCCCTCCTTCCTTCCTATATTAGTCAATTTGCATTGCAACACAGGAATACCTGAGGCTGAATAATTTATAAGAAAAAGATTTGTATTCTGGCTTATGGTGCAGCAGGCTGTACAGAAAGTGTAATGCCAGCATCTGCTTCTGGTGATGGCTTCAGGAAGCTTCCAATCATGATGGAAGGTGAAAGGGAAAGAAGTGCATCACGTGGCAAAAGAGCGAGGAAGAAGTGCCAGGCTCTTTTCAACAAACATATCTCATGTGAACTCACAGAGAGAACTTATTACTGCTAGGACACCATCAAGCATTCATGAGGTATTTGCCCTCCTGACCCTAACACCTCCCACCAGGCCCCCACCTCCAACATTGTGAATCACATTTTAACCTGAGACTTGGAGGAGACAAAACATCCAAACCATCTCCCTCCCTCCTTCCCTCCCTCCCTCCCTTCCTTCCTTCCTTCATTCCTTCCTCCCTTTTTTTCTTACTCTCTGGAGATTTCCTAATGGTTCCCTTCTCTCCCATTTTAATTATACTTCTAATTTCCAATGTCTTGTGTGCAATTACTTTTAAACAGCATGTTGTTTTTGGCTCTTGGATGCAATATCTTCCCTTATCTTTGAAGATAAAATTAATTTTTTTTAATTTTTAAAAATGCATGGTTTAATAGCATGCCAATGTGCTTTTAAACTGCTGTGTTTGTTTTCCATGTTGGAGTAGAGGCTTTCCTCAGTTGTCTTATAATCCTTAATGATCTGCTCATGAGTACTAGTAAGAGACCAAAAAGTTGATGAGAAACTCTGAATGTATGCATTAGGCTTATGGACTTTAAAATGGACTCTACGGTGATCTGGGTAGACCGATAGTTAAGAAACCCTCAAAGTCACTATCTGTAAATCTTTTATCTTGCCTGGTCATGCTGCCCAGAGACGCTTTCCAATCTTTTCCCTGAAGGACAAGGCTCTGACTGCTGGCTGCTGGGAGCTGGGCTGAGGAATGGGGCTAGAGACGGCAGTCTTGGCATTTAGCAATCAGTACACATAAGCCCCCAAATAGCTGGGGCTACAGGCACAAACCACCATGGTAGAGATGGGGTTTTGCTATTGTAGCTGGAATTTAGGGATCTGGAGACACCGATGGGGTTGCAGGAGGATTTTATTTAACGTGGACATAGACTTAGTGGAATTGATTCCTAATTCTGAGCAAAGGACAAAGAAAATGAGGTACCTTTTATGCACCTAGGATGATGCGGCAACAACAGGTTTACGGAAGCCAGAACAAGGAACAGTTAATTAACTTGTAACATGACTTGTGGTATACTTTACATTTGAAAAGTCATCTTGAGAAACACATTCTACACTTTTTATCTGCTTTATGACCTTGTAGCTGGTCAGCAAGAAAAACAGGAATTTCTAGATGACTGGGAACTTTGCTAAGAACATGGGGAGGGTAGATAAGGGTTAAATGGTTTGCGGGAAGACAGTTCAATATTCTGCCTTAAACAGAGCTAGGGAGGTATGATATTAAACAGCACACAACACAGCAAAATTTATTTTATTATAAAGCAACTACAAATTATAAGGTTTTGTTTTACTATTATTGCTATTATTTAATTTCCTTTTTCACTTCGTTGCCTAGGCTGGTCTTGAGCCTGAGCTCAAAGTGATCTGCCTGCCTTGGCCTCCCAAAGTTGTGGGATTATAGGCACGTGAGCCATCGTGCCTGGCCCCCAATCCTTCTTAAATATTGAAATCTCTCTGCCTTCCCCAGGTATGCTTAATATCGAGGTGCATAATGCATTTGAGCATTGTGTGGTATAAATCAGCTTGTTTCTCAGCTTGTTTTATTTTTAGTTTAAGGATCCACTGTCTTGAGACTGCTAAATCAGTTACCTTTATCCATTCACTTTCTAGTTTCCAAGGTTTTTTTGCACTCTTCTTTATTCTCTTCTTTGAGGGGTTATTTTAAAAGTTTCTTCATTACCATTTTTGTGGAATTTGAAGGGTGGCTAAAATAGATGTTTCTTCAGACTGCCATCTTAATGGAGATGCTTAAAAAGTTTCAATAAATTTAAGAATGTTTAAAATGCTGCAATCTTTTTTTTGAGATGGACTGTAGCCAAGGCCGGAGTGCAGCAGCAGATCTCGGCTCTGTGCAACCTCTGCCTCCCGGGTCCCAGTTCAAGCGATTCTCCTGCCTCAGTCTCCCAAGTAGCTGGGATTAAAGGCACACGCCACCATGCCCAGCTAAGTTTTTGTATTTTTGGTAAAGATGGGGTTTTACCAAGTTGGCCAGGCTGGTCTTGAACTCCTGACCTCATGATCTGCCCTCCTTGGCCTCCCAAAGTGCTGGGGTTAGAGGCGTGAGCCACAGCGCTCACTGCAAATATGTTTTTTAACAAATGAAATGCCAGTCAAGAAATCCGGATCGGTAATACTAACTACTCTCAATAAAGTTTAAAGGAAAAATGTTGAAAGAGTTTTGACTTGTAAATCTCTGCCTCAGTGATCCAAATTGTTCTAAAACAAAAATATAACAGTTGTTATGCATTCCCTCATTGGGGTTTCCGGTATTGTACAATATTTTCTTCCCTTTCAGTGGGTCCCAGACTTTTAGGTTAATGGCTCATTCAAAATTTCCGAGTTAAAGTTTTATGGAAGATGGCTGTCTGTAGCAAGCTGGAAAATTCTTTTTTTTTTTTTTTGAGACAGAGGAGTGCAGGCTGGAGTGCAGTGTCACAATCTCAGCTCACTGCAACCTCCACCTCTCGGGTTCAAGCAGTTCTCCTGCCTCAGCCTCCCGAGTAGCTGGGACTACAGGTGCACGCCACCAAGCCAGCTAATTTTTTGTATTTTCAGTAGAGACGGGGTTTCACCATGTTGGCCAGGATGGTCTTGAACTCCTGACTTCAAGTGATCTGCCCACCTTGGCCTCCCAAAGTGCTGGGATTACAGGCTTGAGCCACCGTGCCCGGCCAGAAAATTGTTTATTACATGACATCTATGAGCCCTTTAGTGGATGAGGGAGAACTTACTGTTTGCCTCTTTCTCCTTTAATAAGAGAAAATAAATTTTATACAAATAAAAGGCAAAATCACTCCTCTCTTAAGGGGATGTACCATAAATGTTCTTAGCCAGTTACCGTAAGCTCAGGCTCCTTGCCTGGGACTGGCTTTGGTGTAGGTCCAGGACCCAGTTTTTGCCAATGAAATGTAAGGAGGAATCTAATGTAGAGTTTATAAAAGTCTGTCCTCCCCTATTAAAAGACAAAAACCCGAAAACGCTCTCTATCCTTTCTTGGACTTTGTCATGTAAAAATGTGACACTTGAAGCTGTGCTGTCCGCCTTAGGAGAACCATGGAGAAACAGGCAAAGCCCTCATATTGTTTACCTGCAAACTTAACCAACTAGGAAGCTGCCTGCTTCCAGACTTTTTATTATGTGACTTAACTAAACATGGCCATGGTTTAAGACACTGTTGCTCATTTTTTCTACTTCAAGCCAAAAATCGTTTATGTTTGTTTATTTGGTTTTGCAATGGGATCTTGCTATGTTGCCCAGGCTGGACTTGAACTCTGATGGCCTCAGCCTCCTGAGTGACTGGGACGATAGGCAAGCACACCACACCCAGCTAGTCAATGCCTTTAAACTTGTTTTAGCCTCTACAAATTAGAGTTAATACCTAGCACTTAAGGTTTTTAAAAGTGAAAACCAAATGAGATAACATATTAAAAACAAGAAAAGGGGTGGGGTACAGTGACTCACACCTGTAATTCCAGCACTTTGGAAGACTGAGGTGGGCAAATTGTTTGAGCTCAGGAGTTCAAGACCAGACTGAGCAACTTGGGAAACCTGATCTCTACAAAAAATACAAAAATTAGCCAGGTATGGTGGCACATGACTATAATCTTAGCTACTGGGGAGGCTGAAGGAGGAAGATAACTTCCGCCTGGGAGGTCAAGGCTGCAGTAAGCTGTGACTCCAGTCTGGATGACAAAGTGAGATTCTGTCTTAAAAAACGGAAACATTTTAAAAGAGAGAGAGGGTTTTCTCAGTGTCTGGCACTCTAAAGAAATGGTAATTAACAATTATTTTAAATTAAGACTCCTATTTTTTTTAATTTTAATAACTGTCTTAATAACACCCATTATTTGGCCTAATGAGTGTATGCAAGTTAGATGCATACACAGCTTATTTTTCATGTCCAATATCTGGCACACAGTAAGTACTCCATAAAATTTTAAAAACAAGTAAACATAGTAGCTATGCAATACGTTTTTAGTAAGTGAATAAATAAAAGAATAGGTGGGTAAGTGAATGAACTAATGTGTCAACAGTTTCTAGTGACTTGATTACTTTAAATAGCTAGAAGAAACAGTAGCATGGTATCCAAATAAATTCTGTGGAAAACATAATAGATACAGTTCCTCTGGAAAACAGGATAGCATGATAAACAGCAAAATATAAGCCCTGCATAGGGCATTGTGCAATGTCACTTACTACAGATAAAGCAGTGTATTGTACCGTGGAAAATTATCCTGGAGCCCCTCATGGGAAATCTCTCTGAATTGTATTAATGCAGACCTTGTCTCTCACTCTATCTAAGACTTTATCTGGGAATCTCACATGTTTGTGTAGCATCAGGTTTCAATTTATACAATACACATATAGCATTTTGCCATAAACAAGACTCAACAAAACAAATGGAATGTGCTGGAGAGGTTTCTACAGAACAAGGTGTTCCTCATAAAAGCCTGTGGCCTCTATAACTAATTCTCTTTCTTTTCTGAACTATTGGGCTCATTCTGGGCACCAAGCAGAATTCCAGCTAGAATTTCATCATCTATTGGTCCCAATCTTATCACAACAGTTTGCATTTTTAAAAGAAATACATAACATTGAAAAATAATATTATTTTCTGTTTCTCACAGGAAACATGCATTGTGCTTGTTATTGAAAACTTCTGGCTCACATACCTCTTGACGTCACATCTGAACTCAAAGCCCATTCTTGTTTTGGAACGTTTTAAAAGCCTGATTCCAAGTTCTGTAGAAATCGTCATTTAAAAAGCAAGAGCTCAAAACTTCGTGATATTTTTGATGCCAATTCAACAGAATCCAAGTGACCTCAGGTCAATATAAAGAAAGTGACTTAAACCAATTATTAAATTTGTGCAAAGTCTTCTGGAAAGAAGTAAATGATTTATTTCTAAGTATTTTATGAGCCCAAAGGCAGAATCTTAAAGCTATGGTTTTAAAAAGCCAATGCCATTGAAGAATTAATGCTGTAATTTCTTTGGTTGTTCTTCTGGAAAGCTATTGAAAGATTATGGGCACACATGTGGTTGCGAGAAAAAAGCCACTAATGAGACAGTGCCATATGCTTTCTTTACCTGGGATCTGAGCTGAAAAAATGGCTCTTGTTGAGTCCCAAGGGATGAGTAGGCTTCAAGTTCAGTGGAAGACTCAGCTTGTGGTTTGATGAGGGTACTTGTTCATTCACAAATTAATGAATCAGTTATGATGGAAGAGAAAGGGTAGCTGGTTTGGGTAGAAACTGACTGCATTGAATAAATTTCCAGCTCTAGTGAAAGTAGTAAAATGAAGGCCCAAATTTCAATTGGAGAGGATATCCAGCCAAAGTGTTTCTAAATTCGAGTATATGAAAAGTTTGAGAATGACAATTACCACCACTCTCTGCAGTGGAGATGGAGCTTTCGTTTGCAGGTTCTCAGTGATGATGGCGTTGTCTATAATAATACGTCATCCTCTTAGGATTGTTGTGAGGCTTAACTAAAATGATGTGCAGCAATTGTTTAGCCTATTGTAAGGGCTCAGCAAACGTTAGTGGGTATCATTATTACATGTGCTGTACAAAATAGCTATTGCTCAGAGACAATATCTCTATAGATTATCTCAGATGCTGCTCCAAATCAGGTGACTGTAAAATAAGCAAGTCAGCCATTCAGTCTGAGACATCCATGCCTTACTGGTTCTTATTTGTATAACAAGACAGAATTGATGAAACAATTTCTGATGTTTTAGGAGAGAATTACCTTTTATCCTGCAAATATCAAGGCTCTTCAAAAAATTACTGGAAAATGTTCAGTAAAGCTGAATGAAGATGATAATGCTGATTATTAGAATCAGAGCTTTTTGCCAAATTATGTGTCTAAGACAGTGCAGAAATAACCTGCCTGCCTCACAACCTCTTCCCTCTCTCACTACCTCTTGCCAATTTTCTATTGCATCTTTTGAATATCTCAAACAAGGATAAGACACCGTAAGCTACTTGTGAAAAAGCTGAATATTCATGTTAAAGGAAATTACTAAGCTGTATATTATTGTCATATTTTGAAAGGGTTCATTTTAGAATACAGGAAAATCAGAAAGAAAAGAAAGCCTTTTAAAACTACATGAAGAGTCAAAGGAAATAGAAACCAATCTTCAGAGCAGAAATTTAATTAGCATGCTATACAGATAAAATCATTATCTGGCTTGGAGGTCAATAATATGCACATTTTCTATATAGTTTCTAAAGGTAAGACCTTCAGGGATTTATTTATAATGTGTATTTTCTTCTTACCTTGGAAATGGCTGTTTTTCTCAATTTACTTTCTTGGTAGTGAAAATGATTTCCAAATGTCTGAGTTTCTTTTGAGAGTTATCTGATGAGGAGAATAAAATGTCAACATGTCCCTAAGTTTTATGTTGGTTGATCTAATCTCCAAGAAGCAATTCTTTCAATACAGTATAAAATTGTTATCGAACCAAACCCTGACATTTTCATCTGCCTACTCGAGCTGTGTGCTAGAATGTTTCACTGGAATTTGAAACTCACTATATACAAAATTGAACATCTTTTTACCAAATCTGCCCTATTCTCACCTCTCAGCTAGTGGCCAATAGCTTCCTAGCAATGTAAACTCAGGTGACAGTCATCTGTGAGCTGGCTCTTCTCCCACCTCCGGTATTCAGTTGGTGATCTAAATTCCATCTGTTCTACCTTGACAGGTTTCTTGCACTGCTCCTCTTCTTTCTATTGCCACATTTACTTTTCTAGAAAAAGTCCTTAATATGTTTTTCTAGCATTACTGCAATCTCTTCCTAATTAATCATCCTGCATTTAGTTGCATTCTTTTCCAATCCATCTTTCTCATTGGTGCTAGTTTCTTCTTCCTGAACCATAGTTATCAACATGTCATTCTCCTGTTCAAAGTCCTACAATGTGTTATCTCACTAAGATTAGAGTAGAATTTAAAGTTCTTCCACAACATTCACATATCATTCTAATCTTTAAAATGTCCATGATTTTTAGCCGTGGGTTACGGCACACACCTGAGGTCCCAGCTACTCAGGGGGTTGAAGAGGTAAGATTGCTTGAGTATAGGCAGTCAAGGTTGCAGGGAATTGTGATCGCACCGACCTGGGCAACAGAGCGAGACTCCCATCTCTATTAAAACAAAATTAAAATGTCCATCATTTTTTAGGCATCTGTGTCAGGAACTGTTAGAGGCTTCACCTGTATTAACTTTATTTCTCATTAGTAGGCCAATGTGGTAAGACTCTATCCGCTGTTTCTCACTCCTTGAGACGAGGTGGGACAGGGGTGGATGGCGGGTGCATTCTAGCTATTGAGAAGGTGCTGGCGATCAAGGGTCCCTCCCGTGCTAACTCAGTGGAAGAGGGTTTTGAAATACAAGGTGATAGCTGTTATTTTACATAAGTACCTGAAGTTATGCTACTAGTGGAGATATGAATCTCTTATGTAGATTCATGAAGGGAGGCTATCAGACTGGTTTTATGTTCTTAAGGATAACCAAAGTAAAACAAACTAAACACCCAAACTCCAACACGCATTGGAAAATGATTTTCCTCTTCTACTCCTTCCTGAGACTTGAATCTTCCTCTTCTTTCTCACCCAGCAGTGAATACAGGGAAAGGGGAGAATGACTGTAATTCAAAATTTATGCTGGGAGGTGGGGCTCATGCCTGTGATCCCAGTGCTTTGGGAGGCCAAGGTGGGCGAATTCTTGAGGTCAGGAGTTTAAGACCAGCCTGACCAATATGATGAAACCCTGTTTATACTAAAAATACAACAATTAGCCAGGTGTGGTGGTGCATGCCTGTAATCCCAGCCGCTTAGGAGGCCGAGGCTGTGAATCACTTGAACCCGGGAGGTAGAGGGTACAGTGACCTGAGATCGTGCCATTGCACTCCACCCTGGGTGACAGAACAAGACTCTATCAAAAAAAGAAAAAAGAAACACCAAACTTCGTGCTAGGAACAAAACACCAAACCTTATGCTAGGAACAAGCAATATTTCACGGATACTAAAGAAAGCTGAAGAATTCTAGCTGCTGGGGGAATGGAAGTGTCCAGAGTGGGAAAGGGACAAGGAAAACATGATGGGGAAAGTTGAAACTTTGCGGAGAGGGGATAAGAGGATAAGGAACTTAGAGAGTGTCAATTCAGGACAATCTGTTGACAGGAAATATTCATCTGAGGATACCAGGAAGACCTGAGTAGTTCAATTGCATGTGTATAATTTTAATTGTGATGAAATACACATAATCTAAAATTTACCGTTTTAACAATTTTTAAGTAGACAGTTCTGTCTCATTGAGTATATTTCATTTTTTTTATTTTCTTGAGATGGAGTCTCCCTCTGTTACCCAGGCTGGAGTACAGTGGCGTGATCTTGGCTCACTACAATCTCCACCTCTCGGGTTCAAGAGATTCTCCTGTCTCAGCCTCCTGAGTAGCTGGTATTTCAGGTGCATGCCACCATGCCTGGCTAATTTTTGTATTTTTAGTAGAGATGGGGTTTCACCATGTTGGCCAGGCTGGTCTTGAACTCCTGACTTCAAGTGATCTGCCCACCTTGGCCTCCCAAAGTGCTGGGATTACAGGCATGAGCCACTGTGCCCAGCCACATTAAGTATATTTCACATTGTTGTGCAACCATCACCTCCATCCATTTCCAGAATTTATTCATTTTACTCCACTGAAACTCTGTACCCTTTAAACACTTAATTCCCATCCTCTCTCACTGCTGTTTCCTGGCAACCACCATTCTAATTTGTGTCTTTGTGAATTTGATTACTCCAGGTACCTCAAATAAGTGGGATCATAATATCTGTGTGGTTTTTTTGGTGACTGGCTTATTTTATTTAGCATAATGTATTCAAGTTTCATCCATGTTGTAGCTTGTGTCTATATTTCCTTCCATTTTAAGACTGAATAATATTCCATTGTGTGTATATATCACATTTTGTTTATCAATTAATCTGTGACAAATACTTGGCCAACTCCATACTCTCATATAGTTAGAATAGAGGGTAAAATGCTCCCCTTCTCCCTAAGTCAGTGTTATTTGGATTATCACTGAGATCTTGATAGGGCATCTCAACCTTTGCTTGAAATTTCCTGTGTGAGCTCAAAGAAACATCTCACCATCCCCAGGGGCCAATGCAATACCAGGTATCTGAGACTCTTACTTTTTCTGTAAGAACTGAATTCCTTATCCATCTTCTCCTTCCCCAGCCATCCTATACCCAAACCTTGCCACCCCCAAAGCCAAGAGTCAGGGCCATAAGACCCAGATACAACTACTTTCCATAAGAAGACCCTCCACTTATTGCTAGAATCATTTTAATGCAAAGGTTTCTTAATTTTTAATGTTATAAACAATGCAGTCTTTCCAGAGTGGCAGGGCAGAGCAGAGCTATCACTTCCCTTGTTCTAAGTATTCTAGTTTTGTTCACTGTTTTGGCACCACTATGCACTTAAACTTCCCAAATCTTTCATGTAAGTCATGGCTGAGGCATGCCTATTCTAAGACTGCGTGGGATGTCACCTAGGCAAGTCTGAGTTAGTAAGTGGCAGTGCCGAGAGTTGCACCTAAATCTGTCTGGATCAACACTCATACTATTTCCACCATCACATTACCTTTTACCTAGAGATAGCCAAAGTCTCCTATCAGGGAGAGAAAGCCTGAACCAGATGGAGGGAGAAATGCATTGTCAGTGGGAAGGAATCAACAGTGGTGGTAGGGGCGTGCTGTGTATAAAAATGGCACTGATCTTTGACTTTTAAGTGTCTCAAGCTGCTGCTTCATATTTTTTTCTCTAATATATTTTCATTATAGCCTTAAAAGTCATCGTGTGGCCATGTTACCTTAAGAACAAAAATATTGGTTTTAGAGAAAGTGCCCAAGGGAAACAATTGCTCCTTCTTTTCCTATCTCTTCTTCTGATAAAGAACCATCTCCTCATTTCTGGCCTTAAATTTTACAACTTCCCTTATACATTCTGACTAAACTAACCCAAACTGATTAATTGTTCCTTCAACATTCAATTTACTTCTTTTCAATCTATTTGTGTATAATATTCTCACCTGGAATGCTTTCTTTTGTGTCTGTCTTTGTTATCAAAAGACACCAGCCTGAATTCTTCCTTGAAATCTCTGTTCTCCAAGCAGTAGGAATCTTCTCTCTAATGAACTCTCAGGTTCCTACAGAGAATTTAGCAAATTCTAATATGTATTATAGAAATTATGCATATATATTTCCTCATTTCAGATTATAGACTTCTAAGAGGCAGGAATATATTTTATTTAAGGTGTAAGTTTCAAAATGGTAAAATCATGACTCATACAAATGTAAAATAAATATGTGTCAAAGATTATGTCATTTATTAGTGAGAGAACTGGTATGATGCTAAAACTGGTTGAAATGAGAATTTGACTTACAGAGATTTATTTTCCTCGTGGGACAAAATTAATTTGCATCATCATGAACAGAAATGATTTATATTGTTATCAGTTTTCTACAACTTAACTTCTATCCTCACAGATTTGCCAAAAGCACAGCCAACCTAAAAGAATCAAAGGTCACATCCCTATAGAATCACATAATTCCGTAGGGTCTCTCTGCTAACTCCCAGGATTTTACTGAAAGGACACCACATAGTCTCTGCTGGCCATCTCCAAGTCTTTGACAAATTTTTCTTATATTACCCATCTTCAATGCCAAGAATGTGAATCTTATACTAGAAAACAGTAAACCATTGCATAAGTACTCCTACTGTTATTTAGAAAATATAAAACAAACTAGAAATATGAAAAAAGGCACAATTAGTCAACTCCTACAAGAGCATTTGCTACATTTTCTACTACATTTTAGGCCATTTAATGAGTTCTTAGCTTGTCAGTTCTTTAACGTTAGAACAATTTTAATAGTACTATTTAGGAATTCGTCTAGTTCCCAATAGTAGGCAAACCCAACTTACCTGGTTTTAATTAGTTTACCCAAGATATATTTAATTTTAATGATCAATAAAACTTAACACCAATTTTTAGGGAATGAAATAAGTTATGCTCTGGGCATTCCCAAAAGATGTTATTTTGATTGTGAAACTTCTCACAACTGACTTCTTGCCAAATGATTGACGGACATGCAGACCAGGTCAGGTACTAAAATGGCAATTCCCGTGGGCAGCTTGGTTTGCATTCCTTTCATTGTAATCAATATTGGCACTGCATTAATTGATTGTCCTAATCACTTCAGGAGCCAGAGAACATTCCAAGGCCTAGGGTCACATGTCACTTCCACAGCAAGTCTTGAACACTGTTTCTCATGGATGTTGGAGGAGGTTGGCGAGGCGCTCCTGTGCAGGGTGTGTTGGTTGGAAGAGGAGGCCTGAAGCGACTGCTATAGGTGGCTCCTCCACTCCCAATAGCAGCTGAGGAGTGGCAGGCAGGGCCCTAGGACCCATTGTCGATGCTTATTGGATAAAACCCTGGCAGAAGACATGGTGCAAAAGGAAGGGAGATGCAGACAAAATCACTAGCTTCCAAAGCTATATGTTAATCCTGAGAGAGAGTGAATTCCAGTTCTATAAGACAGTTGGGAAATATCTTTCTCATCCATAACTGAACTATTATTTCACAATTTTTAGGCTAAGCAAAAAATAGTTTTGTCTTCTTCCTTGTTTCCAAATATTTCTTTCAATGACCAACCCCTTTTCTTCATAAAGGCCTGCTGAGGTGCTGAGATCAGTTTCTCCCAAGAGGAGGGAGGAGGAAGTTTTATTCTTCTGGTTACTCTTATTCTTGCAGTTACATTTTTAACACAATAATTCAGGAGATTCACTAATTTTTCATTCATTCACTGATTCATTCAACAAACTTTTGTTGAGTACTAATGTGTGCTATTCAATGCTTGGGAAAACATTAATGAAAACAAGATATACTTTTAGTCCACAAATATCTCATAATGTCATTAACTATAATACCATGTGAAGAGTGCTATGGAAAGTGCTAGGTGGCACAGAGAGAGTAGCAGTTAAGTTTTCCTTGAAGAGTCATGATCCTGTTTCCCGTACGTTTTCATTGATAATGAGAAGTAGTAGATCAGTTGTCAAAAAGGATTTTTTCCCCCTTTTTTTGTATTTGCACAGAATCATCAGTCAAAACTAATTTTGAGTTTTTGGAGGTGTGTGTGGTATGTGTGTGTATTCATTCCAGCAACCCTCTCTGTTCAACTTGAAGAAGAAAATACCACACTTTCAACTTAGAGTGGTGGGTGATATGGTAAAGATGATGCTGGACCTGGAAGACCCACCCACCTGGACATCTTCTGAAAAGTCTTCACTTCATCTTAGGAATTAAAGATTCTCACAGCACAGATACCAGTTAATCTCACCAGCTTCACCCTTGCAAAAAAGCTACTTCCAAACCTGTACATACAGTTACTCTCATGCTTCTAGAAATCTCCCGGGCCTCCTGCCCTCCTGGATCCACAGCTGCCTCTGGTAGAGGAGAGGGAAGAGGTGAGATTAAGAGATGGGTGATGTTAGAGATGGTGTGAAGATGTGAGGTCCATTCATCAATCCATCTTTTGAATATTTGTTAAGCACGTTCTCTGGAGCGGGCACTGTGGTAGGCTCCAGAGACACTGTGTTCATGAATTAGACACAGATTTGTGGCAGACAGCTATATTTATGTCTCCCTATATTTATTTATTTTATTTATTTTTTGTGTCAGGGTCTTACTCCATCACCCAAGTTGGAGTGCAGTGCTGTGATCTCGGCTCACTGCAACCTCCACCATGTTGGCCAGGCTGGTCTCGAACTCCTGACCTCAGGTGATCTGCCCTCCTCAGCCTCCCAAAATGCTGGAATTACAGGTGTGAACCACCGTACCTGGCCTGAATCCCTATATTTAACCTCCTCTCCTTCCCTAGTATTGATGATTGCCACCTATGCCTACAGTTTGAAGGTTCTTTTGCTATTAGGTGTACTCATGTGACAAAGTTGTGGCTAATATAATGTGAGTGGAAGCAGCGTGCTACTTTAGAGAGCTCAGCTTTTAAAGTATTCAATGTGTGCACTTCTCATCCTTTTCCTCTTCTTACTGATAAAGAGGTAGCAAGAACTTGGCAGCCTTTTTGACTGAGACATGGAAGCTATGTATTGAGGCCAGGAAAGCCATCCCACTAGTGGTAGAAGATTATATGAAAAAGAAATAAACTTGCAGCTTGTATAAGTGACATTATTTGGAGTTCTATTTGTTAAAGCATTTTAGCCTGTACCTTAATTAATGCAAACCTTGCCCTCCTTGAGTTTACAGTCTACAGGGAAACTTAGTAATCAACTGATCTCAAAATAAACATATAATTATAAACTGAGTTAAATTTATGTATGTAAGGGCCAGGCTCGGTGGCTCATGCTTGTGATTCCCACACTTTGGGAGGCCAAGTTGGGCAAATTTAGCTGAGCATAGTGGCACACACCTGTAATCCCAGCTACTCAGGAGGCTAATGCAGGAGAATCACATGAACCTGGGTGGTGTAGGTTTCAGTGAGTGAAGGTTGCGCCACTGCACTCTAGCCTGTGTGACAGGGTGAGACTCCATCTCGAAAATGAAGAAAAGAAAATGGTATTATAAGAGCATTTAATGAGGAGATTTGGCCTAGTCTGAGGGGCTTAGGGAATTTCGGAGAAAACAAGAGTGGAGTAAATATCACAGGTGTGTTGGACATAGTATTTGAAAATAGTATTTGTTTGTTTTTGTTTTTATTTTTATTTTTAGAGATGGGTTCTCGCTCTACCACCCAGGCTGGAGTGCAGTGGTACAATAATGGCTCACTGAAGCCTCAGCCTCCTGGGTTCAAGCAATCCTCTCCCCTCAGACTCCTGAGTAGCTAGGGCTACAGGTACACGCCATCATGCCTGGGTAATTTTTTAATTTTTTTGTAAAGACAAGGTCTTGTCATATTTTCCAGGCTGTTCTTGAAATCCTGGGCTGAAGTAATACTTCTACCTCAGTTTCCCAAAATGCTGGGATTAAAAGTGTGAACCATGTACCTAGTGATAATTTAAAGAGCAATGATTTTACATTAAGCCGGTTTTTGAGGGCCATGACCTAAATGCTTATCTTTATATATTTCTCTGCCTGGTGTAGTCTGTAAGCTTGAGGGAGATATTATAAATGTCTTGAAACAGAATAATCAAGTGAAATAATACAATAAAATGAAAAATATTTAGCGTCTTATAAAATGCTGAATTGGGGTAAATTATTGAACAGTAGTGTCTAATAAGATATACAAGTCATAAGTAACATAAGAAAGAAAAAATACTAAATTCTGAACAGAACAACATTACTAGTATTTGTATTATAATGCTTGGTTTAACAATAAAAGGCAGAGGCCAGGCACAGTGGCTCACATCTGTAATCCCAGCACTTTGGGAGGCTCAGGCAAGTGGATCACTTGAGATCAGGAGTTCGACACCAGCCTGTACAACGTGGTGAAACCCCATCTCTACTGAAAATACAAAAATTAGCTGAGTGTGGTGGTAGTAAACCCAGCTACTTGGGAGACTGAGGCAGGGGAATCACTTGAACCCAGGAGGCAGAGGTTGCAGTGAGCCAAGATTGTGCCATTGCACTCCAGCCTGGGTGACAGAGTGAGACCGTGTGTCAGATAAATAAATAAATTGCAGAGAAAAATGTTTACATAAGGTAAATCTATCTAGACAAACATGAGGACAGATGAAGTATGAATAAAATCCAAGCAAAAATTACAAGCTATTTCTTTTATTAAAGAAAAGAATGAAGTCATTTTTTGTCTAAATTGTTGGCTTATTGTCCACAATGATCAGATGCAGCTCAAAGAGTGTGCAAATGTCTGTTCATTTTGTGTAGACTTGAAGCCAAAGATTAATTACAACCAGTAGGGTGAACTAACAGAAAAAGACAAAACACAACTAGAACAATGCTTCATTAAAGAACAAGGAGCACTTTCAGAATGATAGACACACAGGCAAATTTAATAAGGTGATGCATAAATGTGCAATTTTACAACCAAGGGACATTGCATCACTGGATGACATCCAGATACAAGAATAAGAAAACCAGTGGGAGAGGCCAACTCATAAACTGAGAAATGACCACTTAGTCTGATTATTCTATGTAGAATTTTTATTTCTGCTATGCTTAATATGGAGATAATTTGGACTTGAAACCATGAAAGATTGACGAGATCCTCAATGTCAATCTAAAACATATCTACTAAATTACACCTTGTATAAAAATTTAAAAAACAACCACTATTATGGAAAATAGTAGTAATTCTTACCCCATATTATCCCATGATGGAGAATTTTAGTATCCCCAAATTAAGATGCAGTAATGTGGGAGAAATAGATATATCAAGTAAAATATGATGTTTGCAAAAAGTGTTGCCTTTACTAATTAGTTCACATGCTAAACAAAACATGATTTGTCTTTAGTACCATAAAGACAAAAAAAAAAATATTCACTGGAGGGGAAGAGAGCAGCATGAAAAGTATATGAATGGTTAAAAATACCAATATAGCAATGAAAATTTTTTTTCACATAAATGAAAATTTTGCCAGTGGATGTAATCTTAATAATTACAATAATGATGTAATTTTCACTTCACTAGATTTCAAGTTAAATAAGTTACTGGAGGTGTTTTCCAAGAGAGTTCTGATAATTTAAACAAATCTCTTTGTGAGAAAATAGTTTACTGTTATGTTTTAGCTATGTCAGCCTGTAAAGAAGAGTGTATGTTTCTGGGAAGCTGACTTAAAATAGAAAAGAAGAACTTTCAAAGACTCCATTGAAAATATCACCCTAATTTATTCCAACATAATTAAAAACATTTTTTTGCTTGAGTCTTCTTCCTAGGGAACATAATTTTATTATGATAATAAAAGTCATATCTAATTCAAGTTAAATAAGTGTTAATATCATGTTTCAATTACGAGTACTTTACAGAAACAAACATTTCATCATGTAGAAAATAAATTGTTATACAACCTTAAGTGGAAAATAGAAATAACTAATACAAATAGAAAAAAATCTATTTGTTCAGGAAACATTTTAATAGACATAATTATCCCTATGTACTATTTTATCATTTTCAGGGCATTATCACAGACATCACATTGTTTTGAGTTCTGTAAAATCCATGTGAGAGCAGGCACTTATTCAATAGATACTGACCGAGCACCAATGATGTGCCAGGCATTGAAAAGCACTGAGGATTTAATGTTGGGCTGAGAGTCACTGACTTCTTGGAGTTTATGGGAAAGACAGCCAATATATTTGATAGTTTTTAGATATAAGAAGCTATGACATGTTAGAGAAACTTAAAGTCAGTCAATGTGGTTAAAATACAAAATTGAAGAATGGTTAAGCCTGGAGAGAGAAATGAGTGCTGTTAAACTGGTTCTTCTGGGTGGAGAAGAGAGAGTAGGTGTGGAGAAAACCCTTTGTAGCATTTGCCAGTTTCCACAGGGTACATACTCTCCCCATATCCAGTGATTCAGCAATCAGCTTGCAAAATTCCAGAATATTTAACCGTGTGCATGCAGGTGCCAGCTAGTATGAGCCAGGTCCAACACACTCCTTTTCTTCCCCAGAGGCTAGATCACAGAGGGCCTTGTATGTCATAAAGAGTTGGATTATTATCTTAAAGAGCAAGAGAAAGCTACTGCATTGAACACATGTTTATTTTTAAAATATAACTTTGACTATAGCATGGATTAAAATAGGATGCAATGAGATAATTTCTGAGGATAGTGTGAGGATCCAAGAGAAAGATGATGATGGCTAGAATAAGGATAATGGCAATAGAGAATAAGCAGTTAACAAACTCAAGAAAAAATTTAATGGCAAAATCTACAGGTCTTAGTGATGGACTAAGACACAAGGCAGAGGATGATGTCTACAGATCTCTGGCTTGCAAAACTGGAAGGGTGGATGGTGATGGTATCAAGATAGAAAGCCCTCCTGTCAGGGAAAAAACAGGTTTTAGGGAAAAAGATCATGAGATCAGTTTTGAATTTGTGGATTTTGATGAGCCTTTCTTTCAGATCTCCACATAAAATGTTGAGTGGGCACTGAGATATGCAGATTTGGAGATTAGGAGAGGTTTGAGCTGAAGATAACCTTTTGGGAGTCAGAGTTTTAATTAGATGACAATTGAAACCATGCACTAATATTATAGCCTACAGAGAAAATACAGTGAGAAAAATGAGGACACTCAGGAACAATTCTTGAGAATTTGCAGCATTTAAAGACAAGCAGAAGAGGCTGCGCCAGGAAAAGAGGGATACCATGGCCAGTGAGGTAGGAGGAAAGCCAGGAGGTGCCTTGGCTTCTTTTGTTCATGGGACCCAAGAGAACAGAGTGCTTAGGACAGATGGAGAGGGGCAATGTTGCTGAATGTTGGATAAGGAAGTAACTTGTGCAAGCTCACCCTAGGGATTGGGATGCAAGCATTCTCACTGTGTTTGTCAAGAACAAATTCTTAGTCTAACCAGAGCAAACAGAAAGAAAAGATACTTCAAGGATACACAGATTTCATTGAGAAATGAAGACAGTATCTGAGATTAATGAGAATTGGAACTGGAAAGAACTTACCTTTTATTGTCATTGTATTTGATTATGATTAATATATATGCATTGTATATAATTATGCTACATTATTATCATTAACTATAAGTTTACTGTTCGACACTGTTCTGCACTTCCATGCATGTTTCTTTTGATGCTAACAATCCAGTGAGAATCATACTACTATTAGCTTTATTTTACAGATGAGAAAAATGAATTTTAAAGAGGTTAAGTAACTTGTTCAAGGTCACACAAGTTGATAGGGGAACCAGGGCTCAGAGCTAGGTTTAAGTGATTCCAAAGCTCATCCTTTTGAACAATATACAGATTGACATGAATCAAGGCATCTACTCCCAGGGGCCAGGCATGGTGGTCTCACACCTGTAATCCTAGTGTTTTGGGAGGCCAAGGCAAGAGGATCACTTAAGGCCAAAAGTTTGAGACCAGCCTGGGCAACATAGCAAAACCCTGTCTCTAAAAATAAAATAAAATAAGTTATCTGGGCACGGGGGCACATGCCTGTGGTCCTAGCTTCTTGGGAGGCTCAGATGGGAGGATCACTTGATCCTAGGAGGTCAAGGCTACAGTGAGCTATGATCATACCACTGCACTCCAACCTGGTGATAGAGTGAGATCCTGTTGCTTTTAAAAAAAAGTGCCTACTTCCTCGATCACCCTCCCTCTCAGAGGGCCAGTCACCTCTGCTCTCTGCAGAATGCTCCATTCTCCATTCTTTCGGCTCGCTTTCTCAGCATCAGCTTGCATACGGTCCATCATAGTCTTAGCCCTGATATTTCATGAGCTCAGTCTCCACACAACTCAATTCTAAACCTCACAGAGGAACGTGCTCAGATCAGTTCATCTAGGATGTAGAAGGAAGGCAGGTACCTGCTCATGATTCAAGCAGCTATGTCTAGGGATTGAGGTTCTAAAGAGAGTAGTGATTTGGGGCAGGGACTGCTACCTCAGAAGGAAGCAGAAACAGGACTGCTGTCTTGGATACACATACTCTCAAATTCTCAGTCTTTTTTGTATTTTCAACCTTTCTTCTGACTTTTTCCTAAACATATAAACATGTCCCTGTCAGTTTTAATCGGATATTTTTGATGGTAAATGACAGAAACTCAGCTACAATTTATTTAAACAGAAATAGAAATTTTTTTATAGAAATACTTATGATCTCAGATCTTGAGAGAAATAATGTTTCTGGGTCTGAGGAACAACCAGAAGCAAGGATCTAAATATCTTTAGTACTCTTATCTTTCTTTCTCTCTGTTAGTCTTTCTTTCTTTTTTTTTTTTCCCCACCCCTGTTAGTCTTTCATCTTTGCTTTTCTCTGCATTTTTATTTGTCTTTCTCATTGCAGGTTGCTTTTCAAAACATGAAGGAAAACATGGCTGCCAGCCAATTTTATAGCTTATGGTTTCAATCACTGAAATGAAATTGATCTGGTATTTCTCCAGTATAAAATCTAAAAATTCCATAGTGGGAAACTGGCTCACTTGAGTAAATTAGCCAATCCTCATTCATTCAGGTGGTTCATTGGAATAGATTCTTGGACCCATTTGAATTAGATTAATTACCAATTAATTCTAACAAGGAAATGGATCATATAAGAAGCATGTATCTCTTGGCTGGGCTCAGTGGCTCACGCCTGTAATCCCAGCACTTTGGGAGGCTGAGGTGGGAGGATTGCTTCAGGTCAGGAGCTTGAGACCAGCCTAGCCAACATGGTGAAAGCCTGTCTCTACGAAAAATACAAAAATTAGCCTAGTGGGATGGCAGGCACCTGTAGTCCCAGCTACTCAGAAGGCTGAGGTAGGAGAATTGCTTGAACCCAGGAGGTGGAGGTTACAGTGAGCTGACATCATGCCACCGCACTCCAGCCTGGGTGACAGCAAGACTCCATTTCAAAAAGAAAAAACAAAAACAAAAACAAAACCAAGAGACATGATATTGCTCATCCTTCTATCCCATGTAGGTGGAAGTGCTTTGGGAGGACATAGGAAGAAGACGTTTCCAGGAGAAGCCGTTTGCTCCATTCTCATCTTCTGGAAGGCTGGTTTCCTCTGCTTCAGTCTGCACATGGTTCATCCAAGTCTTAGCCCTGACTCCATGAGCTCCCTTCTCATGAAGGTGCTGAGCTAACTACAGTCTTCCTTCTCTTCTTCCTTTTCACAAAACAGCTTATTTTCAACTCATATTCATTTTCTTTATCTTAAAATCAATCCTTCATCTATCATAATTTGACTTACATTATCACTACTCCAAGAAACTACTTTTGCCAAGACTGTCACTAGTTAGTTCAAAAAACACTCTTCAGTCTTTATCTTACAACAACACTCTTCAATTTATGTCATTGTTCACTAACTTCTATGTGACAAAGACTTCCAATTGCTTCCCAGAATCCATTTTCCCCTTTTTTCTTAATAAAATGGAACCCATTTTCACCTGGAATTATGGCTGTCTAGAAGAAGATTTACATTTCCCAGCCTCCTTTGAAGTCAGATGTGGCGATGTGGCCTAATTCTGCCAATGGATTAGAATTACAAGTCTTGTGTAAAATGTAGAGTGTCTTTCAAGGGAGTAGTGCGCTCTTCTTCAGGCTGTCCTTTTTCCTTCTGGGATGAATTTTGAGCAAACATCTTGAGCAATCAAGACGCAGAGTAGAATGTATACAGAACTGGATGCTAATGCAGGCCCTATGCTAGTATGTGCTGCCTAACTACATATCTAGTCTATGTGAGAAAGAACTGTCACCTGCAGCTAAGTAAAATCCTAA
>PVKP010038641.1:0-20658 GCA_004027715.1 Plecturocebus donacophilus
GAGGTCACAGGAAGGGGTAGTGTGAGGTCACAGGAAGGGGCTGCGTGAGGTCACAGGATGGGGCAGTGTGAAGTCACAGGAAGGGGCAGTGTGAAGTCACAGGAAGGAGCAGTGTGAAGTCACAGGAAGGAGCAGTGTGAGGTCACAGGAAGGAGCAGTGCGAGGTCACAGGAAGGGGTAGTGTGAGGTCACAGGAAGGGGCTGCGTGAGGTCACAGGAGAGGGCTGTGTGAAGTCACAGGAAGGGGCAGTGTGAGGCCACAGGAAAGGGTAGTGTGAAGTCACAGGAAGGGGCTGTGTGAAGTCACAGAAAGTGGCTGTGGGAAGTCTCAATAAGGGGCTCTGTGAGGTCACAGATAGTGGCAGTGCAATGTCACAGGAATGGGCAATGTGGGAAGGGGCAGTGGGGAGTCATGGAATGGGGCAGTGTGAAGTCACCAGAAGGGAAAGTGTGAAGCCATCAGAAGGGGAAGTGTGAAGTCATAAGAAGGGGCAGTGTAAAGCTGCAGAAGGGGTAGTGTGACATCGTAGGAAGAGGCAGTGTGAAGCCACAGGAAGGGGCTGTGTGAAGTCATAGAATGGGCAGTGTGAAGCCACAGGGAGGGGCAGTGGGAAGGAACAGGAAGTGGCTGTTGGAACTCACAGGAAGGGGGTGTGTCAAGCCACAGGATGGGGCATTGGGAATTCACAGTGAGTGGCAGTATGAAGTCACAGGGAGGGGCAGTGTTTGGCCTCAGAAATAGGCAGTAGGAAGACACAAGAAGGGGCTATGGGAAGTCATAGAAAGGGGCTATGTGAAATCACAAGAAGGTGCAATGGGAAGTCATAGTGAGGTTCAGTGTGATATCACAGGAAGGAGCTGTGTGAAGCCATGGGAAGGGGCAGTGGCAGGTTATAGGAAGTGGCTGTGTGAAGTCACAGGGAGAAGCAGTGTGAATTCGCAGCAAAGGGCAGTGTGAATTCAGAGGTAATGGCTGTGTGAAACCACAGGAAGGGACTGTGTGAAGTCACAGGAAAGGGCCGTGTGAGGCCACAGGAAAGGGTAGTGTGAAGCCACAGGAAAGGGCAGTGTGAAGTCACAGGGAGGGGCTGTGTGAAGTCACAGGAAAGGGCAGTGTGAAGTCACAGGAAGGGGCTGTGTGAAGTCACAGGAAGGGGCAGTGTGAAGTCACAGGAAGGGGCAGTGTGAGGCCACAGGAAGGGGCAGTGGGAAGCCACAGGAAGGGGCAGTGTGAAGTCACAGGAAGGGGCTGTGTTTAGCCACAGGAAGGGAAGAGGGAAGCCACAGGAAGGGGCTGTGGGAAGCCACAGAAAGGGGTAGTGTGAAGTCACATGAAAGGGGCTGTGTGAGGCCACAGGAAGGGACAGTGTGAAGTCACATGAAAGGGGCTGTGTGAGGCCACAGGAAGGGGTAGTGTTAAGTCACAGGAAGGGGCAGTGGGGTCACAGGAAGGGGTTATGTGATGTGACAGAAAAGGGCTTTGTGAGGCCATGGGAAGAAGCAGTGTGAAGCCATATGAAGGGGACATGTAGAGTCACAGGAAGTGGGTGTGTGATACTACAGGAAGGGACATGGGAAATCACAGGAACACTCAGTGGGAAGTCACAGGGAGGGGCAGAGGGAAGTCATAGGACGGGGTGATGTGAAGTAACAGGAGGAGATTTTTGAAGTCACAGGAAGGGCCAGTGTGAAGCCACAAGAAGAAACAGTGTGAAGTCAAAGAAGGGGTAGTGTGACGTCACAGGAAGAGGCAGTGTGAAGCCACAGGGAGGGCAATGTGAGGCCAAAGGAGGGGCATTATGGAGCCAGAGGAAGGGACATTGGGAAGTCACAGGAAGGGGCTGCTTGAAGCTGCAGTATGGGGCAGTGGGAAGTCACAATGAGGGGCTGTGTGGAGCCACTGGAAGGGGCTGTTTGAGGTCATCAGAAGTGGCAATGTGAGGTTGCAGAAAGGGGCTGTGGAAAGCCATAGTAATGGACAGTGTGAAGTCACAGGAAGTGACTATGTGAAGTCACAGGAAGTGGCAGTGTGAAGTCATAGGAGGGGAAGTGTGAAGTCATAGAAAGGGCAGTGTAAAGTCACAAGTAGGGTTCTGTGTGAAGCCACAGGAAGAGGCAGTGTGAAGTCACAGGTAGAGTTCTGTTTGAAGCCCCAGGAATGGGCAGTGTGAAGCCACAGGAAAGGGCTGTGTGAAGTCACAGGAAGGTGCTATGTGAAATCACAGAAAGGGGCAATCTGAAGCCGGAAGACTGGGGAAGTGTGAAGCCACAGGAAGGGGCTGTGTGAAGTCATAGTAATGGACAGTGTGAAGTCACGGGAAGTGAATGTGTGAAGTCACAGGAAGTGGCAGTGTAAAGTCATAGGAGGGGGAAATGTGAAGTCACAGGAAGGGGCAGTGTGAAGTCACAGGAAGGTGCAGAGTGAAGTCACAGAAAAGGGCAGTGTGAAGTCACAGGAAGGGGCTGTGTGAAGTCACAGGAAGAGGCAGTGTGATGTCACAGGAAGGAACAGTGTGAGGACATAGGGAGGTGCAGTGTGAAGCCACATGCAGGGAGGGTCTGTGAGAGGCCAAAGGAAGGGGCAGTGTGAAGCCACAGGAAGGAGCAGCATGAAGTCCCAGGAAGAAATGGTGTGAGGCGACAGGATGGGGCAGTGAGAATTTACAGGAAGGGGCAGTGTGAAGACACTGGAAGGGGCCATGTGAGGCCACAGGAAGGGGCTCTGGGAAGTAACAGGAAAGGGCAGTGGGAAGTCACAGAAAGGCTGTGAAGGCACAGGAAGAGGCTGTGTGAGGCCACAGGAAGGGGCAATGTGAGGTCACAGGTAGAGACTGTGAAGCCACAGAGAAGGGCAGTGTAAAGCCAAAGGAAGGGGCAATGTGAAGCAAGAGGAAGTGGCAGTGGGAAGTCACAGGGAGGGACTGTGTGAAGCCACAGGATGGTGCAGAGAGAAGTCACAGTGAGGGGCACTGTGAAGTCACAGGGAGGGGCAGTGTGAAGTCACAGGAAGGGCCAATGTAAAGTCACAGGAAGGAGTGAGAAGCCACAGGAAGGGGCTCTGTGAAGCCACAGGGAGGGGCAGTGTGAAGTCACAGGAAGGGGCAATGTGATATCACAGGAAAGAGCTGTCTGAAGCCAGTGGCTGGGGCTTTGTGAAGTCAAATGAAGAGTCTGTGTGAAGTCACCGAAAGGGGCTGTGTGAGGTCACAGGATATGGCAGTGTCAGTTCATAGGAAGGGGCTGTTTGACACCCCAGGAAGAGGAAGTGGGAAGTCAGGGGCATTGGCCGTGTGAAGTCACAGGAAGAGATAGTATGAAGCAACAGAAAGGGGCAGTGGGATGTCACAGGAAGGGACTGTGTGAAGCCACAGGAAGGGGCTGTGTGAAGCCACAGGAGTGGTGGTGTGAGTCACAGAAAGGAGCTGAAGGGGCAGAGTGAAGTCACAGGAAGGGGCAGTGATGTGTAAGAGAAAGGGTAGTGTGAAGCCCCAGGAAGGGAAAGTGAAAAGGTGCAGAAAGTGGTTCTGTGAAGTCACAGGAAGAGTCTGTGTGAAGCCACTGGAAGGGGCAGTGGGAAGTCACCAGAAGGGGCTGTGTAAAATCTCAGAAAGGGGCTGTGTGATTTCACTGGAAGGGTCTTTGCGAAGCCACTGGAAGGGGATGTAAAGTCACAGGAGGTGGCCGTGTGAAGTCACAGGAAGGGCTGTGTGATGTCACAGGAAGGGCTTTTTGAGGTCACAGAAAGTGGCTGTGTTTAGTCACATGGAAGGGCTGTGTGAAGTTACACGAAGTTGTTGAACGAGACAGCAGAAATTGCAGCAAAATCCCAGGTTTTTCTCCATGCTTAGCACCTCGCTATACTCACATCTTTATCTCAGGACCCTGGATTCTTCCCTCATTGTGTGTGAAGTGAAAAGTACATGGGCTACCAGAAAAACTTAAATCTTAACTGCCACTAATCTGAATTTCTACCATTGTAACGTTATCATATTAGCACATTTGTTGTACGGTTTTGAGAGTTCCTGGCATGTGGTATGTGCTCAGTAAGTGGTCATTTTTATTGGGATCTGCTATGTCCCCTCACAAGTTAGATGTTTTCAATTTCCTGGCTAATAGTCTGGAGATTTCTTGACATGGAACTGGGGCACCATCTGGTTACGGAATGAGCAGGAGGCATGGAACCAGTCTGGTTTCGATATCAAGCCCTAGACTAATTTGAGGTAACGGATTATGAGAAAGCTGCGTCTGATGCTGCCTCTCAAATACGTCCAGTTTGGAGTGTATCAAATGGTGGCATCTTCTCATTGATATTCTTCTATTTCTTGAATAAAGAATAAAAGAGGACAAGAGACATAACAAAGCTGTTTTCATTTTGAATGAAAAACATTTGGCCTGAAAACATTTTTATTTTTCCTCAATTTGTCCTGACACAAAAAGGTTGCAACCTGCCTTTGACCTCATTCAAGCCTCACTTTATGGATGAACAGATCAGTCCTGAACAGATAAGCCTCCTTTGAGACAGGCCCCCCACTAAGACCCAGTGCAGTCTTTTGGAATCAGGGCTGGAGGAGGGGCTTTCGGTGGCAGCTTCTTCCTAGGGTGTCACAGCAACTAGGTCAGCTAGCTCTGAAGCCAGACTGCCTGGGTGCGTGCCCAGGTGCTGCCCTTGCCAGCGGTGTGAGCCTTGGGCCTCTCTGATTCTTTATGCATTGTTTTCCTCACCTGTAAAATAAGGATGATACAGTAGTACATATCTCATAAGACGGGCGTGAGGATTAAATCAGAAGTAAGGTTTTCAAGCAGTCTCAGGCACACAGCGAACGCTGAATCAATGTTAGTTATCATTCCTTTGGTTTTCTTTCTTTTTCCTGGAATTGGTTGAGCCAGAAATTACAGGGGCAAAAGTCTCCTCTTGTCTTTCAGTTGCTGATGTGGATGGAAAAATCGAAGCCCTCGGATGGAGCTGAGCAAGGGAGCCTGGCCTGGTGGTGGCTTTGGAGACAGGCTGCTTGTTATTCTGCCCACAGTGGAGTAAACTGCCCAGCCTCCCAGGACCCAGCAGATCTGACTGGAGAGGGAGGCTGTGCCTGCTGCCTTTGCTCCAGAGGCCGGTTCAGCTCTCCCTGCCTGGGGTCTGACTTTGGGAAATCAAGGAAAGCAGGGTTGCCTGCTGGGTTCCTCCCAGGACTGGGGCATGTGGTTTTAATCTAGCCCTCTGATGGTCTGCTCATGTATTCTCTTTCACCCCAGCCATAGTTTTGTTATGACAAACTGCACTTTAAGAAATGGAACAGAGACTCCAAATTCCCAACTCTTTGCCAGTTTCACTCAGAGTCTAAGGAGTGATGAATCAGGCAGGGTGGCTGTTTAGAAGAGGGCAAAGTTTGGGGAACAGAAACTAAGGGGTTATCACACCTTTAGTGATGACTCCAGAGCCAGACCCAAATTCAGTTTTTATCATACACACCCCCCCCGCCATCATATGACTTCCCTCTACTCCTTCTCCCACCCAGGAAAACTCTTAAAAAAGCACTTTACAAGTGCTTTGCGATTGTGTCTGTTTGGATAGGGAGAAGAGCGTATGACCTCTGTCTTCTCTCCATCTTCCTGCCCAGCACTTTATCCTATTGTCCATCGCAGTTTGGTGGAGGAGCAGATTTTTGTCATCCTTTTTTGACGTCTGGTAGTTGAGGAAAGATGACTTAGCCTCTGTCTCTGCCAGCTGGTCCCTGTGCAGCCAGCCGACTGCAGTCATATTTGTAGGCAGTGGAGGTGTCAGGGTGTAGAGTGGTGCAGGGTGTGGAGGCAGTCTTGGGGGTAGAGCTCTAGTGCCAGACTCTCAGGCAAGATCCTGACTTGATTTCCTCAAAGAAGAGCATCCCTTTCCTTATAGAAATGAGGAAAATCTCCTGCTGCATATTACAGTACAAACTATAAACTATAAGCACACAGTCCTTTCCCCCAAGTGTCCCTGTTACTCAAGCTGTCTCTGTGCAAAGTTCATTTGTATTAAACCTTTTCAGAAAAGTTCTTCTTAAAAGGCCTCCACTTGACAGAAGGCTCCCTCCATACCATCTTACTGGGGAAACTGGTTCAAGAGATACACCTATGACTGGGTTGCACCATCATCCTCATTACAGCCTAAACCCTATTTGTAGAGACAGCACTGCACTGTTTTTAACTGAGGGAGGGGTGCTAGGCTTCATTCCTAACCTGCCTTCCTGTTATCTGACCAAGGGCACACAGTGAGCCCAGGAGATGCCACCAAAAGGTGTGTATTAGTTGGGGTTTGCTGTAATAATGCTGCATAACCAACAGCCTCACAGTCTCAACAGCTAACCAAAACATATGCCTGTATCTTGGTTATAGGAGTTGGGTAGGCTGGGCCCAGTGAGCATGGCTGGGTTGGCTCTAGGCTGGAGGTTGAGTTTAGGTTTGCTCCAGGTGCTTCACCTGGGGCAAGCTCTTCTTATGGTGAGGACAGATTTGCAAGGAGGCAAGCCAAACCACGCAGCACATTTAAAGCCTCCAGTAGGACATGGTATATGTTACGCCACTCACATCCCGGTAGCGAAAGCAAGCCACATGGCCAAGGCCAAAGAGAGTAGGCAGGGAAGCAGACTGCATCTGCAGTGCAACTATGGCAAGGTGGGAAGAGTTGTGGACAAATAGTGCTATTAAGGACACTGCCCTTGATGGTTAGGACTTCATGGTTGAGAGCTGCACTTCCTGGTTGAGAGCTGCTTTCACCCTTGAGGAGGCTATGGCAGGGAGTTTGGAGGTGGCTCCTGTCCCCTGCCTCGTACATTTCCCCAGCTTCTCAGTGGTCTGGGCTCCTTCAGGCAGCACTCTCCTGGCTTCCCTTCCCACAGCTGCTAGGCAGCCCCAACCTGGCTCTTGTCAGAATCTCAGACTTCCCCTTTAACTCCTTTGACATACCTCCTTTCTGGCTCCCACGCCTTCCCTCCTCACCTTCCCGTGTGATTTTAAAAGGCCAAGACATTCTTTCCTGTTCCATCCTGGTTATCTTTGGCAGCAGCTTCAGCAGACAATGAGAACTTTCTCCCTGCCCAGGTGGCCTCCTCCTGGCCCATGCTTGTGGTTTTGTAAAGAAAGAGCTTCTCTTTCTGCCTCTACCTTCAGTTATGCTCCCAAATATCCCTGTTTTTCCTCTGACTTTTACAATGAGCCAAAACTCAGGAAGAGGAGTATTTTTAGACTCCTGAAAGGTAGTCTGGATCCAGAAGTGGGGACAGAAAATCCCTGATCCCACCACTCATGTAAATATACCTAACCATGTAGTGGGCCTTTTACATACTTTGACTCATTTATTTCTTGTGCCACCTCCTGGAGGGAAAAGACATCGCATTCTCCCCATTTTATAGCTGAGAAAACGAGGCAGAGAAGTTGTGTGACTTGCCTATTGCAACACAGCTGAGAAGGGCAGAAGCAGAACTCAAGAGATGTCTTCCCCCAAACCAGTGTGTCTATTTCTCTGGCTACCCCCACCCCCCGCTCCGTTTTCATTGCTCCTTCTCTGCAACTGTGGGTGGATGGGACTATTAGGCCCATGGGCATCTTCTCTGAGGAATTAAGGAGGGGTATTGGTGAAGGGGTGGGAGGTGGGGCTTGATGGGGAAGGAGAAATAGGGTAGCTATAGAAACAGACAGCGAAGGTAACTCCATTTCTCCTTCCCGCCTGCCATGATCACTGCAGGGCAGAAAAGACAGGGTGTGTAACTTGGATGGTTAGAATTGAGGGGAAGAGGTGTGGCCGCCCCCCCAGCATGTCACAGTGACAGAGTCAGTTTGAGTCTCACCGGCAAACTTCCTAGCAGAGTGTGCTTCATTCCCCTTCTTGTTTTCTCTAATGTACTCTTTATTATTCAGCTGAATATTCCTCTTTAGATGATGTTTCTTTCAGTCTGATCAAAGCTGCTTTTCTTTTCCCAAAGCTTTACTTGGGTGGCCCTGCCTGGGACATCTGCTCATGGCCGTTTTGAACCTTTCTGTCTGCCCAACTGCACAACTGCCAACTTTCCCCAGGTTTTCTGAAGCCAAGTGAGGCTGAGAGAAGGATCAAAACAGCCTGTCTTCTTGAAACAGTTTTAAAAGATGATTTATTTTTCCCTAGTGATATCCAATACTTTAGGAATTCAACACATTTTTTATCTTAGAAGAAAGAAGAAAAAAACAAGCCAAATTGTCCATGACCATTTCCCCTTTTCGTGTTAATTTAAAATGTTGGTATTCTTGCCAGCTGTGTGGCCCTGGGCACACATTAACACTCTGGACCTTTCTGTTTTCTCAGCTGTAAAATAGGAATTATATAATTCCTATTTCTCTAGGTTGTTGTGAGAATTAAAGGAGATAGTAACTTATATATGATGAAAGGGTAAGGGCAATGAGAAGAAGTGGGGCCCAACAACTTCCTCTCTTGGCATCTCCTCTATAGAAATATTTAGATTCCTTCCAAGAGCTGCATGTATTGGGTGCTCAGTGCAATATTGTTTGTTACAATAAAAAAAAACTGGAGATGATCTAAATATCCTTCTGTTGAAGAATGGATAAAAAAATCATGGCACATTTCTACTGTGAAATATTATGCAGCAGTTAAACAGAGTAAAGCACCTCTATATGGAGAGAGGGGAAAAGCTTTAGGGCCTCTTACGTCAATCAAAGCCAGTCATGGCATACTCATCTCCTTTATGCTGAAAATAATTACCATGTGTAGTAGACTGAAAAATTACCCCCAAATGCTGTGTGTGTGACCTTATTTAGAAAAAGAATCTTTGCAGATCTGATTTAGGATCTTGAGATGGGGAACTTATCCTGATTACCCAGGTGGACCCTAAATGCCATCACAAATATGCATATAAAGAAGAGGCAGAGGGAGATATGACACAAAGGAAAGAGGAGACTGTGGAGGCGGAGACAGGAGTGATGCGACTACAAGACCAGGAATGCCGACAGCCACCAAAAGCTGCAAGAGGCAAGGAACGGATTCTCCCCTAGAGCCTTTGGAGGTAGCCCGGCCCTGCTGACAGCTTGATTTTGACCCAGTGAAGCTGATGTGGAACTTGTGGCCTCCAGAACTGTGAGAGAATATATTTATGCTGTTTTAAGCCAGCAAGTCAGTGGTAATCTGTTATGGCAGCTACAGGAAACGAATACGCTATAACATATGCACATGTTACAATGCAAAGAAAAGCCACGGCCTGAGAAGATGCACACCCTAATTGCTAACTGTGGCTCTCTCTGGGGAGGGAAAGGAGATTTTCGATTTTGCTGTGACTTTTTTGGTATCATATGGGTTTTTAACAGTGCCTATCTATGCATGTAGTACCTGTGTGTCTTTTAAAATAGCAATAGAGACCAAATTAAAAACATATCTAATTGGGACAGAAATTTAGGATCTCACTTCAGAAAAATCATCAGATAAAGGTATCTTAGTGGGTGGCAAGGCATCATCTGTTTTATAGAAAAGAGGCTTAGTCCTACTGAACACCCTTAGTTGCAACCATATGGAATACATCTCACGATGGAGGTTGGAGTATTCTCCAGCCAAAAGGGGACTGACTTTTGTCCCCTATTGGCTGAGGGCTGTCACCAGAGACGTCACCCTGAGCTTCCTGGCATAGTGGGCAAGAAAGCGGGAGTGATCAGGTTCTTGGGTTGGGGACTGGCAGTGCGCAGGAAGATTGCCTGCTGTGGGGGCAGCTGGAGTCCAGCTACGGGGACATAATATGGGTGTGTTCACTATATTCTCTTATTTTCTACTTTTTTGATGCTCTGGTGTCTGGTGCCTTGTGGACTCAGGGAAAGACTGCCCCTCCCAGAGTCAGCTAATTCTTAAGGAGAGTAACCAGCTGGCCTGTGAGCACACCTTTCACATGCAAACCAACCAATTTTGAGTCTATATCACCCACCTTATTTTATTAGGTTTCTGTCTGTCCTCTGCCCTATCGCCTGTAGCCCAGAGCCTGCTGAAATCATTCAATTACAGTTCGCCTAACTTTCTTTGCTCATTCCATACTGTGAACAGCACAGTAAAGGCTGCCGCTGCATTTGCTCACTCTCTCCTTGCCTGCCTATCTCAGCTCCTGCGGCCCTGTGCTGTGTGGCATGCCGTACCTCTTGTTTCTAGGGGACTGTGAGTATAACAAAAACTTATCATGGCAATCATTTTTGTGTCTATGTGTCTTACCATACCTGCTCGAGACAAATTCTGGGTACATTTTTAAATAATGGGGCACAAAAAACATCCGCTGTGTTGGGTAGCTGGTGGGGGTGGCTGGCATTTCAAACAGAAAAGAGCCTTGGAGATTGGAGGAGCCCTCTTCACCAGCAGACTTGCAGTGCCACAGGCCAGGGAACAGTGTTTCCACCTCCCTGATAACCTCTCTTATCTGACAGCTCATTTTGCAGAGAGCTTCTCATGTGCCAGGCACCATGATAGTCCAGAGATGCAACTGTGAGTCCATGTCCTGCCTGCAGGGATCAACCCATGCATTGAGAGACAGACATTAAATGGTCAAGTCTAGTACAGAGCGAAAAGGGGTGTGCTTGGGGAGGAACAGTGTGTTATGGGAGCACACGGCAAGCAATTCATTGAGTCTCAGGGGAAGGCTTCCTGGGGGAGGTGGTGTCTAAGCTGAGACCTGAGCAATGAAAACAGGGAGGAGGGGACTATTCCAGGCAGAAGGATCAACAGGTATAAAGGTCTGGAGACAGTGGGTCTGGCACTGTCCAGAATTGAAAGAAGTTTAGCATGGCTAGAGCACTTCTGGCATTTAGATATTCTCTAAAGAGACTTTGAAGGTTATGATCCAGTTTGTGGCAAGTGGCCTGCAGAGGAGCAGGAGTGGGAGCAAAGGGGGCTGTTTCAGTGTCCTGGTAAAGAAGACGGTGCCTGGGCTCAGTCACGAGGGTCTAATAAGGAATGGACTGATTCAAGAGATGTTTAGGAGGAAAAATTTGTAAGACTTAGATGTATGAGGCAGAGGAAAAGTGGAATGAAGGTCAGGCCCAGATTTCTGGCTTGGGTATCTGGGTGGACGGTGCTACCTTTTAACCAGACTGGAAACAGAAGGAGGGGCATGTATAAGGGAGGGGATGAAAAGGTGAGTAAATTATAAAGTGGAGAACTGGTAGGTGACCTAGTGGTTCTTCTCTCTCTTCTTGACTCTTAGAAGTCTAACTGGGATGGGTGGATCACCTCACTGCCTGGTCCATGTCACTCCAAAGGGCTTCAAGGGTGGTCTTTCCAGAGGGATGCTGCTAAGAGATCAGCCTGGAGGCTGCACTTAATTCACACAAAGCTGGTGAACAGATCTTGTGCAAATGTGCAGAGGGAGCAAAATTCTTGGAATTCTCAGGGCTGCTTGGGTGCTGTGGCTCCTGAGCACGGAAGTTAGAAAAAGGTGGTTGCTCCGAGGGCCACTTAGTCACTGCATTTGGTAAGGACATGCTTCTTTCTTCTTAAAAATGTGCCATTGCTATTACACTGCCACGTGTGTACCTATGCAACAATATTGCATGTTCTTCACATGTACCCCCAAACCTAAAATGCAATTAAAAAAAAAAAAAAGAAAGAAAGAAAAAAAAATGTGCCATTGAGGACTGCTGGTGTAAACATGGCAGCATAAACTCTGCATCCTCACCTTGTCCTGGAAACCAGCAGAAAGTGACAAAGAAAATGGAAGACAAAATGCAAATTCCTTTTTCAGCTAAATTAGGAGGCAGTCACCAAGATATTTGGGAACAGTGTAAGAAGCAGCCAGTTTCATACAGGAGCAATGTTGGAAGAAGTAAGAAAGAGTAAGAAGAGGAAGCCTAAGTTGGCAGATTTCAGAAAGCACCAGTGAAATATACTGGAAAGTGAGTGACACACCTGAGGAGCAGAATCATCATCCCCCTACCCCTTGTCTGCAAAAGAGGGTGTGGAAATGGGAGGAGCAAGTTTAGTGGCTCAGAGGATCCAGCTGGACTATTGGGATTAGAAAAGCAGAGGACACTGTGATACATAAAGAGCCATGCTAGCAAGCCGTATTTGCAGGATGCAGCCTGACCATGGGGTAGGTCAGAAGAAGAGAGTATCTGCATTATGAAAACCAGCTGATTTCAAATTTCGCTAGGTTCTACAGGAACCTCTTTCAATTGACTGCTCCAACTCATACAATAAAAAGAACCCAGCATCTATACAGAGACACTGTGATAAAAAAGGAGACAAAGAACAGCAGTGTTTCTTAACAGATGAGGGCTGATCACCTGAAAATATTACCTGGAAGCAGTGGAATTTTGAGCAATCTTATTGCGATGAATTTTTAAAACTTAATATACTCTCTGTGAAGAAATACCACAGAGCAGAAATGCAAGAATTCAAGAAAAAATGGTAAGATGGAAAGATGTGAAATATGAGCTGAAAAGAAGTAAGGAAAAGTAGAAACTAACAGAAATGGTGAATAAATAAATAAAACACAGTAAGTCAAATGGAGTACAAAAACAAGAACAGTGAACAGAATGAAATGAAAATAGAAAGGTTTAAAGTGAAGGTATAAGGCAGGTGAAGGAGATCCAACATATACAGAATGAAGAGCCTAAAGAAGAAAGTAAAAATAAAGCTGTGGAATGGAACAAATATTTAATAATTAGTTCAAGAAAATTCTGATGAAATAAAAAGACTGGTGTCTGCCTTTTCTAATGGGGCATATTGCGTGCCAAGAAAAGCTGACCTGAAACAGTCAACACTGATAGATCCTAGGAGTGTTACTGGATGTGAAAGAAAAAGAGAGAATTCTTAGGGCAGCCAAGCAGGGTAAAAAAATCAGTTTAATCTTAGATTTCCCTTAATGTTACGAAACAGTGGAGCAGAACCCATAAGCTATTCAAAGAAAGAAACTGTGAGCCAAATATTTTATGTCTAAGCAACTTTACTTCACATGTGAATGCTGTAGAAAACAGTTTGAACATGCAAGAAATCAGAGAATATTGTTCCCATGTGAACTTCAGTCAACCAAGATATAATGGGAAACTGTGGCTAAGGGAACAGGTGTGTGCATAGAATATGTTTAACTGAATAACTAAGACCTGAAAAATTTGTCTATTAGAGTGAAGGAATTGAATTTATATGCTTGCTATTGTACCAATGCAGAAATGACACAAATATAAACAATTGGAAGGGGGATGAAGGCAAAAGGTGGGGGAAAGAATTAATATGCTGTTTACTTCATTAATAAAGCAGGCAACTAAAGAATATTATTTAAAGCTGAGAAATATATAGAAATGTAAACATATTTAATTGTACAAAGGCAACATTAAAAAGATGATGAAAACTGAATGGTAGAGGAAAGGGAAGGGAAAGAGGGGGAAGAGAAAATAATTTTAAAGCTGTTCTTTTTAAGGGATTAAGAGTTATAGTCTAAAAAACCAGTTAACTAAGGGAATACAATCATTAGGACCCAAATCAATATTTCCTAAATATTATAAGAAATATGCACCAAAAGACAAAGTAAAAGTAAGTGAAAAGAAAACAGTACAAGACTTCAAATATTATAAATATTGTTGATGAAAAGAATAAGCTGTAAAATATTTGAAGAGCCAAATATGAGTGACCAATGGCCAGTGACACAGTCCTCAGGAGATCCTGAGAACAGATTATCAGATTACAACTTTGTTTTATATATTTTAGGGAGACATAAGACATCAATCAATATATTTAAGATGTACATTGGTTGAGTCCAGAAAGGAAGAGCGACTGGAAGCAGGGGCTCCTAGGTCATAGGTAGATTCAAAGATTTTCTGATTGGCAATTGGTTGAAAGAGTTAAGTTATTGTCTAAAGACTTAGAATCAATAGAAAGGAATATCTGGGTTAAGATAAGAGCTTGTGGAGACCAAGGTTTTATCTTGTAGATGGAGCCTCTAGGTAGCTGTCTTCAGGGAATAGATTGTAAATGCTTCTTATTGACATAAAGAGGCTGTTCTATCAGTCTTAAGGTATGTGTTGGTGTCAATCCTGGTCATCTGGGCCTACATTTCAAAAGGGAGGAGGGCATAATGAGGCTTGTCTGGCTTCCTCTTCCCATCATGGCCTAAACCGGTTTTTCAGGTTAACTTTGGAATGCCCTTGGTGGAAAGGAGAGGTCCATTCAGATAGTCAGGGGGCTTAGAATTTTATTTTGGGTGTACAATACAGAAAGTATACCATAAGATATTATGAAAGAACTAAGACTAAACATTCATGGAATATCAAGTAATGTAAATCAGCTAAACCCACCTAATGAAAGAACACAGAGCTGTCTTGGTGGAAGTGTATGTGTGTGTGGGTGTGTGGAGAGAGAGTGGTGAGTGCAGAGCATACAGAGTCATCTTCTAGCCCCCTACCCCATGGTAGAACATGAAGGAACCCCCAGAGCAAGTTTAAGAACCATTGTTCCATCCCGTCTCTGGTAAACAGGCAAGAGATTACAGATGCAATCCAGGTTTGGGGAGCACAGGTTGTCTAGAGGACCACACAACTGAAGAGGAAAATATTCTCTAGGCTTTGTCTCCCTGCCCTGTGGTCCTGGAGGCCCTGCTGAAGTTGGGGGTGGGGGGACATCAGAAGCCTGCCCTCACCTGTTTTCCCACTGTTTATTTAGTTTGCTGGTCCCCACCTTAAGCAGGGTGTCCAAGCAGGAGATTTGTGGCCCTGGGACATAGGTTCACCTGCTGGCTTCTTCACAGAAGCGTGAATGCCTGGGGTGTCAGGTGAGGGTGAAGATGTTTTAGCACATAAGTGCCAGAGGCCAGAGGGGATTTTCTCTACTATATCTCCTCCCCTCCAGGTATGGGGGAGGGAAAGTTAGCATAAGTGGTCCCTCCAGCAGCAGCTTCAGGTGGATGGAAGATGTCCATTGGCCCTGAGTCACCCTGTATTGGTGTGTCCCACTGGGTCTTGGGGAATCAGCTCAGAGCTGCAAGGGAGGCTTTGGTTACCATGGTCTCACTGTTCAGGCCAAGGTGGGTGATTGGGTCTCCCAGTGGTGACTGGGCAGTGGCAGAAAACCCTCATTTCAACTCTCTTCTCTGAAAGCCACCTTTAAGGGTCCATATCCGCTTACTGGGCAATGGTGGCATGTGGGTCCTCTTGTGCAGCTTTGCTCTGCTACAGGTGCCTGTCATGGGCAGGAGGAGGTTCAGGGGATCCCACAGCTGAGTCCACCTCCATTGTCCATGAAGAGCTAGAACCACTGGGTATTGAGGGAAGTGAGGCCTCAAAGGCTATTTCATCCAACCCAACCCCTTGTAGATGAGGAAGCTGGACCAGAGAATGGGGTCATGTGGCCCCACAGACTTCAGCCTGCTGACTCCTGTCCAGTGCTCCTTCCACCACCACACACCGGCTCTCTGAGGCTGAGATGTTTGGCAAAAGTGGGGCCGAGAGACATCAGTGCACCATTCATGGAGGCGCTAAGAAGGAGATGCTAGCCTTGTGTCCAGAAGGCAGAAGAGGGTAGAACAGGGAGAGAACCAGTGTGGAGGAACTGGAGGTAGGAGGCAGCCATGGGCACTTTTTATGGCTGGGCTGTAACTGAGTTTTCCCACTTCCTTTTGATTATTTTCTGATGTTCATGGTGCTGAGAAATGTGTTCGGTTCCTGCAGAAAGTGCCACTGGCTTAGAAGGGAATGAAAACATGGATAAAGTAGGAAATTCATGAGGGGCAGCATTCCTTCAGGCCACGTGGTTGGAAGGAGGAGAAGGTCAAATGGGTACTGAAGGAGTGGAGGAAAGGCTTTTTTTTTTTGAGATGGAATTTTGCTGCTGTCCCCCAGGCTGTAGTGTAATGGTGCGATTTTGGCTTACTGCAACCTCTGCTTCCTGGGTCTCTTGCCGGAGTCAGGTGATTCTCTGGAGTAGCTAAAATTACAGGCCTGCACCACCATGCCTGGCTAATTTTTGTATTTTTAATAGAGACAGGCTTTTGCCCTGTTGGCCAGGCTGGTCTCAAACTCCTGACCTCAAGTGATCCACCTGCCTCAGTCTCCCAAAGTGCTGGGATTATAGGCATGAACCACCACGCCCAGTCAGCAAAGGCTCTTTTAATTGCAGAGGGAAGGGAACTCAGAGATGATCCTAATTAGGCCTTTTTGGCTGCATGTAGCAGGAGCACCCACTATCCACAGCTAAAGTGTAGAGGGAGAATAGGTTATATGGACGCTGCTCAGCCCCAAGGAGCCCCAGGCAGTGGCTGCTGCTGTTCCTGGGCCAGGCTCAGAACCGGAACTGCAGTGCAGGAAACTGGAGAAGGCACTCCTTCCTATTTTCTTCTCTGGTTTGTCTGTGTGACTGTTTCCTTCTCTCTCCTTGCAGACTGGCTCTCAACAGAGTATGGCCCACTGCTGTCATTTTTGGCGGGGTGGCAATGGGGCCCTGCTCTCTATTTCATGAGCAGGACAAGTCAGCCTTGCTGACTTATCACAAGTTCATGCTCCCAGGCCTGGGGTTGGGGGTGAGGTTCTGTTGGGCCAGCATGGGTCAGGGTCCAGGATGCCTCCATCAGCTTAGGTCATAGGTTGGGGTCCCTGGACAGATATGGCTGGGGTGGATTGTGGGGGATAGAGGTGGCACTTTTGAGAGAAAGCAGGGGGCTATTGATGATGGACTTCACCCTCCTGTCCAATGCAGATCCCAGATAATCCCCTCACAGGGGAGCTTTTCAGAAGAGCAAGCACATGTGGGGGGAAAAAGTGGATCTGGTTTGTTTTGTGAGCATTGTTTCTTTGACACCTTTAAAATTCTGTTTACCTGTGTGCCTTTTCTATGCATTCCAGCAAATTGCCTCACACTGCATATAGTATCAAAAATATCTAAGTAATATCTGGTGGATTTAATAAGTAAGCTAATTTGGGGAGCGTTTTTGTGACTTGAACCAGATTTTCCATTCATTTCATCAGACACATATCTGTTGATTTCCATTATGTACCAGGGCTCTGCCTGTAGGTCTGTCACATAAAGGCTCACAGGTGCAGAGACTCCCAGCTGCAGTGGTTTGCGCTGCTCCAGACACCATGCTCCTTCCCTCTTGTGGCTCATGATGCCCCAGAGCAGTGGCTCTTAAGCTTGAGCTGGCATCAGAATTACCCAGAGAACTTCTTAAAACACAGGCTGCCCAACCGCTGTTTCTGATTCAGTAATTCTGGGTGGGTCCCTGAGAATTTGCATTTCTGACAAGTCCCCAGGTGATACGGATGCTGCTGGTCCAAGGACCACGTGTTGAGAAGTCACTTCCCCTAGGGTGTGTCCTTGCTAACACGTGCAGAGCTGTTGCTGCCATATCTGTGTGCAACTCACAGGGAAGGCGAGAGAGAAAGGCCAGGGTGGCCAAACTCCTTTTAAGCATGTGGGGCTGGCAAAAGTGGTTGCCTCTTATGCCATAATCAGGAACTTGGTCACGTGGTCACGTCCTGTTGCTAAGGGGGTTGGCAAAGTCATCTCTAACTGGGTGGCCAAAACAGGCCCATGGGATCACATGGAGATGAAAAGAGGCCGCCAGCTCTTGGTGATGGGGACAGACGTGAGAAAAGCCCCTTATGGTGCCTGGTGACTGTTATAATGGCAGTTTATCCAAAGGGAGAATAGGGCAGAAAAGCATGGGTCTGCAGGCCTCAGTAGAGGCTGCCCTAGAAGGAAAAGGAAGCCAGGCTTGGAAGCAGGAGTGCAGTTGGCTGGAGTTGCCCATTTCCTCTCTGGAAGGCAGCCAGCTGTCCCTCCACCTGAGCTGTGCTCTTCTCAGTCTCATAAACTGGGAGTCTCCTTTGCTTATCATCCTTATTGTTTTATGGGTTGAGCTGATGTCTTTCCAGGTCTCAAGCTATTTTTTTCTACCCTGTCCCCCAGGCATCTTGGCTCTGGAAAAGGCTGCGTGGCAAGAGGAGGCCACTGATGGCATTCTGCCTCTTGATGACCCTATCTGTGATGGCTGTCACCCACTTTCCCCCACAGCGTCCAGCCGCCGGCCAAGACTCTGGTCCCACGGAGCCTCAGGGGGTAACTGGCGCCCCTGCAACCCCTATCTGGCAGGCTTTGAGCTCCAGCCGGAGGCAGCGGGCAAGAAACATGGGCTTCTGGAGAGGTCGTGCTTTGCCTAGGAACTCCATCTTGGTCTGTGCTGAGGAGCAAGGCCACAGAGCGAGAGTGGACAGAAGCAGAGAGTCCCCAGGAGGGGACCTCAGGCATCCAGGGAGGGTCAGGAGGGACATTACTTTGACAGGACATCCAAGACTCAGTACTCAGCATGTTGTGCTCCTGAGGGAGGATGAGGTCGGAGATCCAGGAGCCAAAGACCTGGGCCACCCCCAGCATGACAGTCCCACCCAGGAGATGCAGAGTGAGATGGTCGCCCTGGTTGGTCCACTCCCAGGGAGCGATGTGGCAGCTTCACCGGCTTGGAGAACTACTGCTGGACTGACACTCTGGCCCCATAGAGCAGAAGGCAAGGATCTGATGGGAACTGAGAACAGAGCCTTGACTGGTGGGCGACAAGCAGAGGATCCCACCTTAGCCTCAGGGGCTCATCAGTGGCCTGGCTCTGTTGGGGAGCTGCAAGGGTCAGTATGGTGTGGTGCTGAGACCCCTGGGCTGTTGAGCCACTCGAGGACCGGTGAGCAGGTTCCCCCATGGCTGACAGACCACGATGTGCAGATGCTCCAACTGTTGGCTCAGGGGGAGGTAGTGGGCAAAGCCAGGGTTCCTGCCCATGGGCAGGTGCTACAGGTTGGCTTCTCTGCTGAGGGTGCCCTTCAGGACATGTCCCCTCCCAGGCTCAGCCAACTCTGCTCTCAAGGGCTCTGTGGCCTGATCAAGAGGCCTGGGGACCTGCCTGAGGTCCTGTCCTTCCATGTAGATCGTGTGCTGGGGCTGCACAGGAGCCTGCCTGCTGTGGCCCGCCGCTTCCACAGCCCCCTCCTGCCCTACCGTTACACGGATGGTGGCGCAAGGCCTGTCATCTGGTGGGCACCCGATGTGCAGCACCTGGGTGACCCAGATGAGGATCAGAACTCTCTGGCCTTGGGCTGGCTGCAGTACCAGGCCCTGCTGGCACACGGTTGCAGCTGGCCAGGCCAGGCGCCATGCCTGGGCGTCCACCATACAGAGTGGGCACGCCTGGCACTCTTCGACTTCCTGTTGCAGGTAGGTGGGGTTAGGCAGCAGGGGTAGAGAGCTGCGGAGGTAGGGGGTTCTGGGTGGAGAGGCCTGAATTGGCCACCTGAGGTTGGATGTTGACTCTCCCGAGTCCTGTTTTTTTCACCACCAAGCACCTGTTTTTGTAATTTTCCTGCCTCTGTTTATTTATCCAGTGGTTACTAGAGCCAGCTCAACAGCTCACAAGAGCTGATGGCTAAAATTTTCAGGAAATTTGTGACCTAGTTGTGAAACACAGGCATTATCAAAAATTTAAGTTGCAGAAACAATAAATTATATTAGAAATGAAGGTAACAACTACTCAGAATGCATTATTTCCTAATTATTTTACTATTTTTTACTATCGTCTGTGATTTTGCAGTTATTTATGTCCTTCATGTCTATATAATAAATGGTAGCCAATGATGTGCCATTGTACATCTCCTGACAACTCCACATTTGGGCATTTTGGTGCCTTGAAATCCTTCAGGGTGTGAATATTTATTTACACCATGGAAAGCAGCAAATGCTACAAATCAGGACTCCCCTCTACTCCTGGAGAGCTGATTATTGAACATTTACCAGCATACCACTGTTTATAACTTTACATCTTTGAATCAACAAGGATTCAAGATGGTTGTATAATTTTTATGAGAGAGGGAGAGATGGAGATAGTGACAGAGAGAATGGGAGAGAAAGAGACAAAGGGAGGATGCTTGAGCACTGAAGAAAGAGAAGGAACTGCGCTAGCTGAGGTCCCCGACCTACCAGGAGTTACCCTGGAGCTGTTGGATAGAGGGGTAGTGTGGGAATCCCAGGGAAAGGGTTGGGCTGTCAGGGTACACAGGCTGACTGGGGGACTACAGGCACCAGCTATTTACTAATTGGCCTGTTAAAAACCAGTATGGCTGTTCCAGTGCCCATGGGCTGGATGTCAGTCATGAATACACATGCATGGAAGCATGGCCAGACAGAAACAAAGACAAGAAAAAATGGATAAAGCTCATCGAGGGCGGGTGTGTGCACCAAATGCACACGGAACCAGCCCCCATTTCTATAGAGAGCCCTGTTGAAGAAAACGGTCCTCAATGTCAGCCCTTAGGGTTACCTGTAGAGGTGAGTGGACCAATATCCAATATGCTGTGTTTCATCCACATGGGTTTGGGTTTATAATGTATTTTAGAAAATTCTTAGATAATATGCAATACTTCAGAGATTTACCATAAAAATCCAGCTTCCCTTGAAAAATTGGATAGTTTAGTAATACGGGCCCTTCATTCCCATACAGCAGGAAGCGGCCCGAGCTGAGCATCTGCTGCCCCCTTTGGAGGCTGCCATGCTCTCCTTGTGGCCGCAAACACTACCTCTTTATTGTCCGACACTCACCTACTGTCCTCCTGAATGTTACCCCAGTCTACCTGCAGATAACTGTGCTTCCAGTCACAGGACTAGCTGATCTCCTGTCATCCTCCCAGGTCCTCCAATCTATGTCC
>PVKP010038642.1:0-20727 GCA_004027715.1 Plecturocebus donacophilus
TAGGCGGGGATTTGGCTGGAAATAACTGTTTTTAGATTCTCCACAGAAAGAGTTGCTAAGCTGCTGCATACACACATCAGTGTAACTCTGTAAAGTGAATAAAAACATGGTAGTTCATTCTGTTAGAATGCTCCATTTTGGTTTTAGAGCGAGACGTTTCTCTGAACACCATACACTCCCATTCATTCAGGGATACCCAAATTCAGCTCATAGAATAAAAGCGTTTGTAACTTCCTGCATAAAAACATAGATACAACTCTCTTAGCTGAAAGAACATAGCAGAGCAGTTTGAGTAACATATTTCTTCTTTGTTTCTGACACATTCTTACTTCTATTTCTTCTAGGCAGAGATTAGGCTGGAAGTAACTGTTTATAGATTCTCCACATACAGGGTTGCTAAACTGCTGCATACTCAAAACAGTGTAACTCTGTGAGATGAAGTCACTCAGTGAAGTTCGTTCTGTTGGAATGCTACATATTGGTTTTAGAGGGAGATGTTTCTCTGAACATCACATATTGCCATTCATTCAGGAATGTCCAAACGCAGCTCGTAGAAGTGTTTGTAACTCGCTGCATACAAACAGAGATGCAACTCTCTTAGCAGAACAAACCCAGAGCACAGTAGTTTGAATCATATGTTTCTTCTGTGTTTCAGATGCATTCTTACTGCTATTTCTTCTAGGCGGGAATTCAGCTGGATATAACTGTTATTAGATTCTCCACAGAAAGTGTTGCTAAACTGCTGCATACACACATCAGTGTAACTCTGTAAGTTGAATTCACACAGTGAAGTTCATTTTGTTAGCACTCTCTGTTTTGGTTTTAGAGCGAGATGTTTCTCTGAACACCACATACACTCCTTCATTCAGGAATGTCCAAACGCAGCTCATAGAAGAAAAGCATTTGTAACTCGCTTCATACAAAAACAGATGCAACTCTCTTAGCTGAATGAATGCTCAGCAGAGCAGTTTGAAGCATACGTTTCTTCTGTGTTTCAGATGCAGTCTTACTGTTATTTCTTCTAGGTGGGGATTCGGGTGGAAATAACTGACTTTAGATTCTGCACAGAAAGAGTTGCTAAACTGCTTGACACACACATCAGTGTATCTCTGTAAGTTGAATTCACACAGTGAAGCTCATTCTGTTTAATTGCTCTGTTTTGAGGTTAAAGCAAGATGTTTCTCTTAACGCTATATACTCCCTTTCATTCAGGAATATCCAAACCCAGCTCATAGAAGAGAAGCATTTGTAACTCGCTGCATACAAACACAAATGCAACTCTCTTAGCTGACTGAAGGCACAGAAGAGCAGTTTGAATCATACGTTTCTTTTTCGTTTCAGATGCATTCTAACTGCTATTTCCTCTAGGTGGGGTTTGGATGGAAATAACTTTTTTTAGATTTTCCACAGAAAGAGTCGCTAAACTGCTGCATACACACATCAGCGTAACTCTTTAAGTTGAATTCACACAGTGAAGTTCATTCCGTTATAACCCTCCATTTGGTTTTAGAGCGAGATGTTTCTCTGAACACCATATACTCCCATTCATTCAAGAATGTCCAAATGCAGCTCATAGAAGAAAAGCGTTTGGAACTCGCCGAATACAAACATAGATGCAACTCTCCTAGCTGAATGAATGCACAGCAGAGCAGTTTGAATCATATATTTCTCCTGTGTTTCAGATGCATTCTTACTGCTATTTCTTCTAGGTGGGGATTTGGCTGGAAATAACTGTTTTTAGATACTCCACAGAAGGAGTTGATAAACTGCTGCATGCAAATATCAGTTTAACTCTGTAAGTTGAATTGACAGAGTGAGGTTCATTATTTTAGAATGATCCGTTTTGGTTTTAGAGTGAGATGTTTCTCTGAACACCACATACCCCATTCATTCAGCAATGTCCAAACACAGCTCATAGAAGAAAAGCATTTGTAACTCGCTGCATATACACACAGATGCAACTTTCTTAGCTGACCAAACGCACTGCATAGCAGTTTGAATCATATGTTTCTTCTGTGTTTCAAATGCGTTCTTACTGCTGTTTTATCTATGTGGGGTATTGGCTCTAAATACCCCACATAGATTCTCCAAAATCTATGTGCAGAAGAAAATAAATAGCAGAGTTACTGCTATTTCTTCTAGACGAGGATTTGGCTGGAAATAAATGACTTTATACTCTCTACAGATAGAGTTGATAAACTGCTGTATGCACACATCAGTGTAACTCTCGAAGTTGAATTCATTCAGTGAAGTTCACTCTGTTAGAATGCTCCGTTTTGGTTTTATAGCAAGATGTTTCTTTGAACACCACATACTCCCATTCATTCAGGAATGTCTAAACGCAGCTCATAGAAGAAAAGCATTTGTAACTCGCTGCATACAAACACAGATGCAACTCTCTTAGTTGACCGAATGCACAGCAGAGCAGTTTCAATCATATGTTTCTTCTGTGTTTCAGAGGCATTCTTATGCTATTTCTTCCAGGTGGGCATTTGGCTGGAAACAACTGACTTTAGATTCTCCACAGAAAGAGTTGGTAAACGGCTGCATGCACACATAAGTGTAACACTTTAAGTTGAATTCACACAGTGAAGTTTGTTCTGTTAGAATGCTCCGTTTTTGTTTTAGAGTGAGATGTTTCTCTGAACACCACATACCCCCATTCATTCAGGAATGTCCAAACAGTGCTCATAAAAGAAAATCGTTTTTAATTCGCTGCATGCAAACCTAGATGCAACTCTTTTAGTGGAACAAATGCACAGAAGAGCAGTTTGAATCATACGTTTCTTTTGTGTTTCAGATGCATTATGACTGATATTTTTTCTAGGCGGGGATTTGGCAGGAATTAACTGTTTTAAGATTCGCCACAGAAAGATTTGCTAAACTGCTGCATACACACATCAGCGTACCTCTGTAAGTTGAATTCAAACAGTGAAGTTCATTCTGTTAGAACGCTCTGTTTTAAGGTTAGAACGAAATGTCTCTTTGAACACCATCTACTCCCATTCATTCAGGAATATTCAAATGCAGCTCAAAAAGAAAAGCGTTTGTATCTCGCTGCATACAAACATAGATGCAACGATCTTACCTGAACAAATGCACAGCAGAGCAGTTTGAATCATATGTTTCCTCTGTGATTCAGATGCATTCTTACTGCTATTTCTTCTAGGCGGGGATTCGGCAAGAAATAACTGTTTTTAGATTCTCCACAGAAAGAGTTGCTCAAATGCAGCATACACACATCAGTGTAACCCTGTAAGCTGAATTCACTCTGTTAAGTTCATTCTGTTAGAATGCTCCATTTTGGTTTTAGTCCGACATGTTTCTCTGAATACCATACACTCACATTCATTCACGAATGTGTAAACCCAACTCATGGAAGAAAAGCATTTGTTACTCACTGCATAGAAACATAGATGCAAATTTCTTAGCTGAACGAAGGCACAACATAGCAGTTGAATCCTCAGTTTCTTCTGTGTTTCAGACGCATTCTTACTGCTATTTCTTCTCGGTGGGTATTTGGCAGGAAATAACTGTTTTTAGATTCTCGACAGAAGGAGTTGGTAAACTGCTGCATACACATGTCAGTGTAACTCTGTAAGTTGAATTCACACAGTGAAGTTGTTTCTGTTAGAATGCTCTAGTTTTGGTTTTAAAGCGAGATGTTTCTCTGAACACTGCTTACTCCCATTCATTCAGGAATGTCCAAACCCATTTCATAGAGCAAAAGTGTTTGTTACTCGCTGCATACAAACCGAGATGCAACTCTCTTAGCTGAACAAACGCACAGCAGATCATTTTCAGTCATACGTTTCTTCTGTGTCCAAGACGCATTCTTACCGCTATTTCTTCTAGGTAGGGATTTGGCTGGAAATATCTGTTTTTAGATTCTTCACAGAAATAGTTGTTAAACTACTGCATGTAAACATCAGTGTAACTCTGTCAGTTGAATTCACACAGTAAAGTTCATTTTGTTAGAATGCTCCATTTCGGTTTTAGAGCGAGATGTTTCTCTGAACACCATATTCTCCCATTCATTCAGGAATGTCCAAAAACAGCTCATAGAAGAAAAGCCTCTGTAAATCAATGCATACAAACACAGATGCAACTGTCTTAGCTGAACGAATGCTCAGCAGAGCAGTTTGTATCATACATTTCTTTTGTGTTTCAGACACATTCTTATTGCTATTTCTTCTAGTCAGGGTTTCGGCTTAAAATAACTGTTTTTAGATTCTCCACAGAAAGAGTTGCTAAACGGCCGCATACACACATCAGTGTAACTCTGGAAGGTGAATTCATTCAGTGAAGTTCATTCGGTTAGAATGCTCCATTTCGGTTTTAAAGCAAGATGTTTCTCTGAACACCACATACTCCCATTCATTCAGGAATGTTCAAACGCAGCTCATAGAAGAAAACCGTTTGTAACTTGCTGCATACAAACATAGATGTAACTCTCTTAAGTGAACAAATGCACAGCAGAGCAGTTTGAATCATATGTTTCTTCTCTGTTTCAGACGCATTCTTACTGCTATTTCTTCTAGGTGGGGTTTTGGCTAGAAATAAGTATTTTTAGATTCTCCACAGAAAGAGTTGCTAAAATGCTGCATGTACACATCAGTGTAACTCTGTCAGTTGAATTTACACAGTGAAGTTCATTTTGTTAGAAAGCTCCAATTCGGTTTTAGAGCGAGATGTTTCTATGAACACCATATACTCCCATTCATTCAAGAATGTCCAAACGCAACTCATAGAAGAAAAGGGTATGTAATTACCTGAATACAAACATAGATGCAACTCTCCTAGCTGAATGAACGTACAGCAGAGCAGTTTGAATCATACGTTTCTTCTGTGTTTCAGACGCATTGTTACTGCTATTTCTTCTAGGTGGGGATTTGGCTGGAAAGAACTGTTTTTAGATACTCCACAGAAAGATTTGCTAAACTGCTGCATGCAAACATCAGTGTAGCTCTGTAAGTTGAATTGACACAGTGAGGTTCATTATTTTAGAACACTCCATTTTGGTTTTAGAGTTAGATATTTCTCTGAACACCACATACCCCATTCATTCAGTAATGTCCAAACATAGCTCATAGAAGAAAAGCATTTGTAACTCACTGCATATACACACAGATGCAACTTTCTTAGCTGACCGAATGCACTGCAGAGCAGATTGAATCATATGTTTCTTCTGTGTTCCAGATGCATTATTACTGCTATTTCTTCTAGGTGAGGATTTGGCTGAACATAACTGACTTTATATTCTCCACAGAAAGGGTTGCTAAACTGCTACATACACACATCAGAGTAACTCTGTAAGTTGAATTCACTCAGTGAAGTTCATTCTGTTAGAATGCTCCGTTTTGGTTTTACAGCAAGATGTTTCTCTGAACACTGCATACTCCCATTCATTCAGGAATATCTAAACGCAGCTCACAAAAGAAAAGCGTTTGTAACTCAGTGCATACAAACACAGATGCAACACTCTTAGTTGACTGAATGCACAGCAGAACAGTTTGAATCATACGTTTCTTCTGTATTTCAGAGGCATTCTTATGCTATTTCTTCCAGGTGGGCATTTTGCTGGAAACAACTGACTTTAAATTCTCCACAGAAAGGGTTGGTAAATGGCTGCATACACACATAAGTGTAACTCTGTAAGTTGAATTCACACAGTGAATTTCGTTCTGTTAGAACACTCTGTTTTTGTTTTAGAGTGAGATGTTTCTCTGAACACCACATACCCGCATTCATTCAGGAATGTCCAAACAGTGCTCATAAAAGAAAATCGTTTTTAACTCGTTGCATACAAACCTTGATGCAAGTCTCCTAGCTGAACAAACGCACAGAAGAGCAGTTTGAATCATAGGTTTCTTTTGTGTTTCAGATGCATTATTACTGATATTTCTTCAAGGCAGGGATTTGGCAGAAATTAACTGTTTTAAGATTCTCCACAGAAAGAGTTGCTAAACTGTTGCATACACACATCAGCATACCTCTGTAAGTTCAATTCAAACAGTGAAGTTCATTCTGTTAGAATGTTCTGTTTTGAGGTTAGAACGAGATGTTTCTCTGAACACCATCTACTCCCATTCATTCAGGAATATCCAAATACAGCTCAAAGAAGAAAAACGTTTTTATCTCGCTGCATACAAACATAGATGCAACGCTCTTACCTGAACGAACACACAGCAGAGCAGTTTGAATCATATGTTTCCTCTGTGATTCAGACACATTCTTACTGCTATTTCTTCTAGGCAGGGATTCGGCTGGAAATAACTGTTTTTATATTCTTCATAGAAAGAGTTGCTAAATTGCTGCATGCACAGATCAGTGTAACACTCTAAGTTGAATTCACACAGTGAAGGTCATTCTGTTAGAACTCTTCATTTTGGTTTTAGAGAGAGATGTTTCTCTGAATACCATATAATCTCATACATTCAGGAATGTCCAAACACAGCTCATAGAAGAAAAGCCTTTGTAACTTGCTGCATACAAACATAGATACAACTCTCTTAGCTGAACAAACACACAGCAGAGCAGATTGAATCATACGTTTCTTCTGTGTTTCAGATGTATTATTACTGCTATTTCTTCTAGGCGGGATTGTGCTGGAAATATCTGACTTTATATTCTCCAGAGGAAGAGGTGCTAAACTACATACACACATCTGTGGAACTCTGTAAGTTGAATTCACACAGTGAAGTTCATTCTGTTAGAACCCTCCATTTTGGTTTTAGAGCGAGATGTTTCTCTGAATACCACATACACTCATTCATTCAGGAAAGTCCAAATGCAGCTCATAGATGAAAAGCGATTGTAAATCGCTGCATACCAACACAGATACAACTAACTTAGTTGACCAAACGTACAGCAGAGTAGTTTGAGTCATACATTTCTTCTGTGTTTCAGATGCATTCTTACTGCTATTTCTTCTATGTGGGGAATTGGCTGGAAATAACCGTTTTTAGATTCTCCACAGAAAGAGTTGCTAAACTGCTGCATACTCCCATCAGTGTATCTCTGTATGTTGAAGCCACAAAGTGAAGTTCATTATGTTAGAATGCTCCGTTTTGGTTTTAGAGCAAGATGTTTCTTTGAACACCATTTACTCCCATTCATTCAGGAATGTCCAAACGCAGCTCATAGAAGAAAAGCATTTGTAACTCACTTCATACAAACACAGATGCAATTCTCTTAGCTGAACGAATGCTCAGCAGAGCAGTTTGAATCATACGTTTCTTCTCTCTTTCAGATGCATTCTTACTGCTATTTCTTCTAGGCGGGGATTCAGCTGGAAGTAACTGACTTTAGATTCTGCACAGAAAGAGTTGCTAAACTACTTCATACACACATCAGTGTATCTCTGTAAGTTGAATTCACACAGTGAAGCTCATTCTGTTTGATCGCTTTGTTTTGAAGTTAGAGCGAGATGTTTCTCTGAATATCATCTACTCCCTTTCATTCAGGAGTAACCAAACACAGCTCATAGAAGAGAAGCATTTGTAACTCACTGCATACAAACACGTATGCAATTCTCTTAACTGACCAAAGGCATAGCAGAGCAGTTTGAATCCTACGTTTCTTCTGTATCCCAGATGCATTCTTACTGGTATTTCTTCTTGGTGGGGATTTGGCTGGAAATAACTGTTTTTTTAGATTCTCAACAGAAAAAGTTGCTAACGTGCTGCATACACATGACAGTGTAACTCTGTAAGTTGAATTCACACAGTGAAGTTCAGTGTAACTCTGTAAGGTGAATTCACGCAGTGAAGTTCATTCTGTTAGAATGCTCCATTTTAGTTTTAGAGTGAGATGTTTCTCTGAACACCATATATTCCCATTGATTCAGGAATGTCCAAATGCAGCTCATAGAAGAAAAGCGTTTGTAACTTGCTGCACACAAACATATATGCAACTCTCTTAGCTGGACGAATGCACAGCAGAGCAGTTTGAATCATACATTTCTTCGGCGTTTCAGATGAATTCTCTGGCTATTTCTCCTAGGCTGGGATTAGGCTGGAAATAACTGTTTTTAAATTCTCCATAGAAAGAGTTGTTAAACTGCAGCATACACTGGTCAGTGTAACTCTCTAAGGTGAATTCACACAGTGAAGTTCATTATGTTAGAACGTTCCATTTTGGTTTTAGGGCGAGACGTTTCTCTGAACACCATATACTCAAATTCATTCAGGAATGTCCAAACGCAGCTCATAGAAGAAAACCATTTGTAACTCGCTGCATACCATCATAGATGCAACTCTCTTAGCTGAACGAACGCACAGCAGAGCATTTTGAATTATATGTTTCTTCTGTGTTTCAAATGCATTCTTATTGCTATTTCTTCTAGGTGGGGATTTGGCTGGAAATAACTGTTTTTAGATTCTCCACAGAAAGAGTTGCTAAACTGCTGCATACACACGTCAGTGTAGCATTGTAAGTTCAATTACACAGTTAAGTTCATTCTGTTAGGATGCTCCGTTTTGGTTTTAGAGTGAGATGTTTCTCTGAACACCATATACTCCCATTCATTAAGGAAAGTCCAAACGCAGCTCATAGAAGAAAAGCATTTGTAACTCGCTGCATACAAATATAGATGCAACTCTCTTAGCTGAAATAATGCACAGCAGAGCAGCTTGAATCTTACGTTTCTTCTGCCTTTCAGACACATTCTTACTGCTATTTTTTCTAGGTGGGGATTTGGCTGGAAATAACTCTTTTTAGATTCTCCAAAGAAAGAGTTGCTAAAGCACTGCATACAAACGTCAGTACAACTCTCTAACTTGACTTCACACAGAGAAGTTCAGTGTAACTCTGTAAGTTGAATTCACACAGTGAAGTTCATTCTGTTAGAACGCTCTGTTTTGGTTTTAGAGTGAGATGTTTCTCTGAACACCATATACCCCCATTAATTCAGAAATTTCCAAACGCAGCTCACAGAAGAAAAGCTTTTGTAACTTGCTGCATACAAACATAGATACAACTCTCTAAGCTGAAGGAACGCACAGGAGAGCAGTTTGAATCATACGTTTCTCCTGTGTTTCAGAAGCATGATTAGTGCTATATCTTCTTGGCATGGATTTTGCTGGAAATAACTGTTTTTAGATTCTCCACAGGCAGAGTTCCTAAATTGCTGCATACACACATCAGTGTAACTCTGTAAGCTGAATTCACCCAGTGAAGTTCATTCTGTTACAATGCTCCATTTGGTTTTAGAGCGAGATGTTTCTCTGAACACCATATACTCGCATTAATTCCAGCATGTCCAAACGCAGCTCATAGAAAAAATGCTTTCGTAACTCGCTGCATACAAACATAGATGCAACTCTCTTAGCTGAAAGAATGCAGAGCAGAGCAGCTTGAATCATACGTTTCTTTTGTGTTTCAGACGCAATCTTGATGCTATTTCTTCTAGGCGGGGATTTGGCTTGAAATAACTGTTTTTAGATTCTCCACAGAAAGAGCTGCTAAACTGCTGCATACGCAAATCAGTGTAACTCTGTAAGTTGAATTCACCCAGTGAAGTTCATTGTATTAGAACACTCTGTTTGGTTTTAGAGCGAGATATCTCTCTGAACACCGTATTCTCCCATTCCTTCAGGAATGTCCAAATGCAGCTCATAGAAGAAAAGTGTTTGTAACTTGTTGAATACAAACATAGATGCAACTCTCTTAGCTGAACCATCTCACAGCAGAGCAGTTTGAATCATACATTTCTTCTGTATTTCAGACGCATTCTTACTGTTATTTCTTCTAGGCGGAGATTTGGCTGGCAATAACCGTTTTTAAATTCTCCGCAGGTAGAGTTGCTAAACTGCTTCATATGCACATCAGTGTAAATCGGTAAGTTGAATTCACCCAGTGAAGTTCACTCTGTTAGAACACTCCGTTTTGGTTTTAGAGCGAGATGTTCCTATGAACACCATATACTCTCATTCAACCAGTAATGTCCAAAGGCAACCCACAGAAGAAAAGCGTTTGTAACTCGTTGCATACAAACATAGATGCAACTCTCTTAGCTGAACAAACGCACAGCAGAGCAGTTTAAATTGTACATTTCTTCTGTGTTTCAGATGCAATCTTAATGCTATTCCTTCTAGACAGGAATTTGGTTGTAAATAATGGTTTTTAGATTCTCCACAGAAAGAGCAGTAAAACTGCTGAATACACACTTCCATGTAACTCTGTACGTTGAATTCACACGGTGAAGTTCATTCTGTTAGAACGCTCCATTTTGGTTTTAGAGTGAGATGTTTCTCTAAACAATATATACTCCCATTCAATCAGACATTCCCAAACACAGCTCATAGAAGAAAAGCCTTTGTAACTCGCTACATACAAACATAGATGCAACTTTCTTAGCTCAACAAACTCAGAGTAGAGCAGTTTGAATCCTATGTTTCTTCTGCGTTTCAGACGCATTCTTACTGCTATTTCTTTTAGGTTGGGATTTGTCTGAAAATAACTGTTTTTAGATTCTACACAGAAAGAGTTGCAAAACTGCTGCATACACACTTCAGTGTATCTATGTAAGTTGAATTCACACAGTGAAGATCATTCTGTTAGAAGTCTCCATTTTGGTTTTAGAGCGAGATGTTTCTCTGAACACCATATACTCCCATTTATTCATGAATGTCTAAACGCATCTCAGAGAAGAAAAGCGTTTGTAACTCGCTACATACACACATAGATGCAACTCTCTTAGCTGAATGAACGCACAGCAGAGCAGTTTGAATCATACGTTTCTTCTGTGTTTCAGACAGAATCTTAATGCTATTTCTTCTAGGCTGGGATTTGGCTGGAAATAACTGTTTTTAGATTCTCCACAGAAAGAGTTGCTAACCTGCTGCATTCAAACATCCGTGTAACTCTGTAAGTTGAATTGACTCAGTGAAGTTCATTCTGTTAGAAAGCTCCGTTTTGATTTTAGAGCGAGATGTTTCTCTGAACACCGTATATTCCCATTCAATCAGAAATGTCCAAATGCAGCTCATAGAAGAAAAGCGTTTGTAACTCGCTTCATACAAACATAGATGCAACTCTCTTAGCTGAACGAAAGCAAAGCAGAATAGTTTGAATCATATGTTTCTTCTGCGTTTCAGACGCATTCTTACTGCTATTTCTTCTAGACGGGGATTTGGCTGGAAATAACTGTTTTTAGATTCTCCATAGCCGGAGTTGCTAAACTGCTGCATACGCAGGTCTGTGTAACTCTCTAAGTTGAATTCACACATTGAAGTTCATTCTGTTAGAACACTCCGTTTTGATTTTAGAGTGAGATGTTTCTCTGAACACCATATATTTTCATTAATTCAGGAATGTCCAAATGCAACTCATAGAAGAAAACTGTTTGTAACTCGATACACACAAACATAGATGCAACTTTCTTAGCGGAACAATCGCACAGCAGAGCAGATTGAATTGTATGTTTCTTCTGCATTTCAGACGCATTCTTACTGCTATTTCTTCTAGGCGGGGATTTGGCTGGAAATAACTTTTTTTAGATTCTACACAGAAAGAGTTACTAAATTGCTGCATACACACGTGAGTGCAACTCTCTAAGTTGAATTTTTACAGTGAAGTTCAGTATAACTCTGTAAGTTGAATTCACACAGTGAAATTCACTCTGTTAGAATGATCTGTTTTGGTTTTAGAGTGAGATTCTTCTCTGAATACCATATACTCCCACTCAATGAGAAATGTCCAAACGCACCTCATAGAAGAAAAAACTCTGTAACTTGTTGCATACATAGATGCAACTCTCTTAGCTGAACGAACGCACAGCAGCGCAGTTTGAATTATACATTTCTTCTGTGTTTCAGCCTAATTCTTACTGCTCTTTCTTCCAAGCGGGGATTTGGTTGGAAATAACTGTTTTAGATTCTACACAGAAAGAGTTGCTAAACTGCTGCATACATACATCAGTGTAACTCTCTAAATTGAATTCACACTATGAAGTTCATTCTGTTAGAACGCTCTGATTTGGTTTGAGAGCGAGATGTTTCTCTGAGCACCATACACTCCCATTCATTCAGGAATGTCCAAACACAGCTCAGAGAAGAAAAGCGTTTGTAACTCGCTGCATACAAACATAGATGCAACTCTCTTAGCTGAACGAATGCGCAGCAGAGCAGTTTGAATCATATGTTTCTTTTGATGCATTTATACTGCTATTTCTTCTAGTTGGGGATTTGCTTGGAAATAACTGTTTTTAGATTCTACACAGACATACTCGCTAAACTGCTGCATGTGCACATCAGTGTAACTCTGTAAGTTGAATTCACACAGTGAAGTTCATTCTGTTAGAACGCACGGTTTTGGTTTTAGAGCCAGATGTTTCTCTGAACACCGTATACTCCCACTCAATCAGACAATTCCAATCGCAGCTCATAGAAGAAAAGCGTTTGTAACTCGCTGCATACAAACATAGATGCAACTCTATTAGCTGAATGAATGCACAGCAGAGCAGTTTGAATCATATGTTTCTTCTGCATTTCAGACACATTTTTACTGCTATTTCTTCTAGGCAGGGATTTGGCTGAAAATAACTCTTTTTAGATTCTCTACAGAAAGAGTTGCTAAAGCGCTGCATAAACAGGTCAGTGCAAGTCTCTAAGTTAAATTCACACTGTGAAGTTCAGTGTAACTCTGAAAGTTGAATTTACACAATGAAGTTCATTCTGTTAGAACACACCGTTTTGGTGTTAGAGTGAGATGCTTCTCTTAACACCATATTCTCCCATTCAATCAGAAATGTCTAAACGCAGCTCATAGAAGAAAAGCATTTGTAACTCACTGCATACAAACATAGATGCAACTCTTTTAGCTGAACGAATGCACGGCAGAAGAGGTTGAATCATACGTTTCTCTTGTGTTTCAGATGCATGCTTACTGCTATTTAATATTGGTGGAGATTTGTTGGAAGTAACTGTTTTTAGATTCTCCACAGGCAGAGTTCCTAAACTGCTGCATACACACATCAGTGTAACTCTGTAAGTTGAATTCACCCAGTGAAGTTCATTCTGTCACAACGCTCCGTTTTGGTTTTAGAGCAAGATGTTTCTCTGAACACCATATACTCGCATTGATTCAGGAATGTCCAAACGCAGCTCATAGAAGAAAAGCATTTGTAACTCGCTGCATACAAACATAGATGCAACTCTCTTAGCTGAAAGAACGCACAGCAGAGCAGTTTGAATCATACGTTTATTCTCTGTTTCAGATGCAATCTTAATGCTATTTCTTCTAGGCGGGGATTTGGCTGAAAATAACTGTTTTTAGATTCTCCCCAGAAAGAGTGGCTACACTGATGCATACACACTTCAGTGTAACTCTGTAAGTTGAATTGACCCAGTGAAGTTCATTCTGTTAGAATGCTTCATTTTGGCTTTAGAGCGAGATGTTTCTCTGAACACCATATACTCCCATTCATTCAGGAATGTCCAAACGCAGCCCAGAGAAGAGAAGAAAAGCGTTTGTAACTAGCTGCATACAAACATAAATGCAACTCTCTCAGCTGAACCAACACACAGCAGAGTAGTTTGAATCATACGTTTCTTCTGTGTTTCAGATGCATTCTTGCTGCTATTTCTTCTAGGAAGGGGTTTGGCTGGAAATAACTGTTTTTAGATTCTCCACAGAAGGAGTTGCTAAACTGCTGCATTCACACAACCGTGTAACTCGGTAAGATGAAGTCAAACAGTGAAGTTCATTCTGTTGTAACACTCTCTTTTGGTTTTAGAGTCAGATGTTTCTCTGAACACCATTTACTCCCATTCATTCAGGAATGTCCAAACACAGCTCATGGAAGAAGAGCGGTTGTAACTCGCTGCATACAAAAATAGATGCAACTCTCTTAGCTGAACGAATGCACAGCAGAGCACTTTGAATCATACGTTTCTTCCGTGTTTCAGATGAATACTTACTGCCATTTCTTCTAGGCAGGGATTTGGCTGGAAATAACTGTTTTTAGATTCTCCACAGAAATATTTGCTAAACTGCTACATACACAAATCCATGTGACTCTATATGTTGAAGTCACACAGTGAAGTTGATTCTGTTAGAACGCTCTGTTTTAGTTTAGAGCATGATATTTCTCTGAACATCATATCCTTCCATTCTTTCAGGAATGTCCAAGCGCAGCTCATAGAAGAAAATTGTTTGTAACTCGCTGCATACAAACATAGATGCAACTCTCTTAGCTGAATGAACGCACAGCAGAGCAGTTTGAATCATATGTTTCTTCTGCATTTCAGATGCATTCTTACTGCTATTTCTTCTAGGTGGGGATTTGGCTGGAAATACGTGTTTTTAAATTCTCCACAGAAAGAGTTCCTAAACTGCAGCATTCACAGGTCACTGTAACATTCTAAGTTGAATTCACACAGTGAAGTTCATTCTGTTAGCGCGTTCCCTTTTTGTTTTAGAGTGAGATGTTATAGGAACACCGTATACTCCCATTCATTCAGGAATGTCCAAGTGTAACTCATAGAAGAAAAGCGTTTGTAATTGCTGCATACAAACATACATGAAACTTTCTTAGCTGAACAAAGGCTCAGCAGAACAGTTTGAATCATACGTTTCGCATGTGTTTCAGACTCATTATTACTGCTATTTCTTCTAGGCAGTGATTTGGCTGGAAATAACTGTTTTTAGATTCTCCACAGGCAGAGTTCCTAAACTGCTGCATAGACACATCAGTGTAACTGTGTAAGTTGAATTCACACAGTGAAATTCATTCCATTAGATAGCTCCATTTTGGTTTTACATCCAAATGTTTCTCTGAACATCATATAGTCCCATTCAATCAGTAATGTCCAAAGTCAACTCACAGAAGAAAAGTATTTGTAACTCCTTGCATAGAAACATAGATGCCACTCTCCTAGCTGAACGAACACAAAGTAGAGCAGTTTGAATCATACGTTTCTTCTGTGTTTCAGATGCATTCTTACTGCGATTTCTTTCAGGTGGGGATTTGGCTGGATATAATTGATTTAGATTCTACACAGAAAAAGTTGCTAAACTGCTGCATACAAACATCATTGTAACTGTGTAAGTTGAATTAACACAGTGCAGTTCATTCTGTTAAAATACTCCATTTTGGTTTTGTGGCGAGAGGTTTCTCTGAACACCATATACTCCCATCATTCAGGAATGTCCAAACGCAGCTCATAGAAGAAAAATGTTTGTAACTTGCTGCATATAAACATAAATGCACCTCTCTTTGCTGAACGAAAGTACAGCAGAGCAGATTGAATCATCTGTTTCTTCTGCGTTTCAGATGCATTCTTACTGCAATTTCTTCTAGGTGGGGATTTGGCTGGAAATAACTCTTTTTAGATTCTCCACAGAATGAGTTGCTAAAGTGCTGCATACACACGTCAGGGCAACTCTCTAAGTTGAATTCACACAGTGAAGTTTAGTATAACTCTCTAAGTTGAATTTACACAGTGAAGTTCACTCTGTTAGAATGCTCGAATTTGATTTTAGAGCGAGATGCTTCTCTGAACACCATATACTCCCATTCAATCAAAAATGTCCAAATGCAGCTCATAGAAGAAAAGCCTTTGTAACTCGTTGCATACAAACATAGATGCAACTTTCTTAGCCGATCATACGCACAGCAGAGGAGTTTGAATCATACCATAATTCTGCGTTTCAGGTGCAATCTTAATGCTATTTTTTCTAGGCAGTGATTTGGCTGGAAATAATTGTTTTTAGATTCTCCACAGAAAGAGTTGCTAAACTGCTGCATATGCAAATCAGTGTAACTCTGTATGTTGAATTCACACAGTGAAGTTTATTGTGTTAGAGCATTCGGTTTTTGCTTTAGAGCGAGATATTTCTCTAAACGCCGTATACTCCCATTCATTCAGGAATGTCCAAATGCAGCTCATAGAAGAAAAGCGTTTGTAAGTTGCTGCATAGAAACATACAGGCAACTACCTTTGCTGAACGAACGCACAGCAGAGCAGTTTGAATCATAAGTTTCTGATGTGTTTCAGACTCATTATTACTACTATTTCTTCTAAGCAGTGATTTGGCTGAAAATAACTGTTTTTTGATTCTCCACAGAAAGAGTTGCTAAACTACTGCATAAACACATCAGTGTAACTGTGTAATTTAAATTCACACAGTGAAGTTCATTCCATTAGATAGCTCCGTTTTGGTTTTACAGTAAGATGTTTCTCTGAACACCATATACTCCCATTCAATCAGTAATGTCCAAAGGCAACTCACAGAAGAAAAGCATTTGTAACTAGTTGCATACAAACATAGATGCAACTCTCCTAGCTGAACGAAAGCACAGCAGAGCAGTTTGAATCATACGTTTCTTCTGTGTTTCAGATGCAATGTTAATGCTATTTCTTCTAGGCATGAATTTGGCTGGAAATAACTGTTCTTAGATTCTCCACAGAAAGAGTTGGAAAACTGCTGCATACACACCTCCATGTAACTCTGTAAGTTGAATTCACATAGTGAAGTACATTCTGGTGGAATTCTCCGTTTTGGTTTTAGAGTGAGATGTTTCTCTGAACAATATATACTCCCATTCAATCAGACATTTCCAAACACAGCTCATAGAATAAAAGCGTTTGTAACTCGTTGCATAGAAACATAGATACAACTCTCTTACCTGAATGAAAGCACAGCAGAACAGTTTGAATTATACATTTCTTCTGTGTTTCAGACACATTCTTATTGCTATTTCTTCCAAGCGGGGATGTGGCCGTAAATAACTGTTTTTAGATTCTACACAGAAAGAGTTGCTAAACGGCTGCATACATACATCAGTGTAACTCTCTAAATTTAATTCACACAGTGAAGTTCCTTCTGTTAGAATCTTCTGTTTTGGTTTTACATCGAGATGTTTCTCTGAACACTGTATACTCCCATTCATTCAGCAATGTCCAAATGCAGCTTATATAAGAAAAACTTTTGTAAGTTGCTGCATACAAACATACATGCAACTCTCTTAGCCGAATGAACGCACAGCAGAGCAGTTTTAATCATATGTTTCTTCTGTGTTTCAGACCAATTCTTACTGCTATTTCTTCTAGTCGTGGATTTGCCTGGAAATAACTGTTTTTAGATTCTATGCAGAAAGACTTGCTAAACTGCTGCATACACACATCTGTGTAACTTTGTAAGTTGAATTGACACAGTGAAATTGATTCTATTAGAACGCTCTGTTTTGGTTTTAAAGTGAGATGTTTCTCTGAACACTATGTACTCTCACTCAATCAGACATTTTCAAATGCAGCTCATAGAAGAAAAGCGATTGTAACTCGCTGCATACAAACATAGATGCAATTCTCTTAGCTGAACGAAAGCACAGGAGAGCAGTTTGAATCATATGTTTCTTCTGTGTTTCAGAAGCATTCTTACTGCTATTTCTTCTAGGCAAAGATTTGGCTGGAAATAATTGTTTCTATAATCTTCACAGAAAGGTTGCTAACTGCTGCATACACAAATCAGTGTAACTCTGTAAGTTGAATTCACACAGTGAAGTTCATTCTGTTAGAATGCTCCATTTTGGTTTTAGTGCGAGATGTTTATATGAACTCCATATACTCCCATTCATTTAGGAATGTCCAGATGCAGCTCATAGAAAGAAAGCCTTTGTAACTCGCTGCATACACACATAGATGCAACTCTTTTAGCTCAAAGAACGCACAGCAGAGCAGTTTGAATCATATGTTTCTTCTGAGTTTCAGACGCATTCTTACTGCTATTTCTTCTAGGTGGAGATTTGCCTGGAAATAACCGTTTTTAAATTCTCCACAGGTAGAGTTGCTAAACGGCTTCATATGCACATCAGTGTAAATCTGTATGTTGAATTCACCCAGTGAAGTTCATTCTGTTAGGACTCTCCATTTCGGTTTTAGAGCGAGATGTTTCTCTGAACACCATATACTCCCATTCATTCAGTAATGTCCAAATGCAACTCATAGAAGAAAAGCATTTGTAACTCGATGCACACAAGCATAGTTGCAACTCTCTTAGCTGAATGAACGCACAGCAGAGCAGTTTGAATCGTATGTTTCTTCTGCGTTGCAGATGCATTCTTACTGCTATTTCTTCTAGGGAGGGTTTGGCTGGAAATACGTGTTTTTAGATTCTACACGGAAAGAGTTCCTAAACTGCTGCATACACAGGTCACTGTAGGACTGAAAGTTGAATTCACACAGTGATGTTCATTCCGTTAGAAAGCTCTGTTTTGGTTTTAGAGTGAGATGTTTCTCTGAACACCATACACTCCCATTCATTCAAGAATGTCCAAACACAGGTCTTAGAAGAAAAGTGATTGTAATTCGCTGCATACAAACATAGATGCAACTCTCTTAGCTGAATGAAAGCACAGCAGAGCCGTTTGAATCATATGTTTCTTCTGAATTTCAGTCGCATTCTTACTGCTATTTCTTCTAGGTGGGGTTTGGTTGGAAATAAGTATTTTTAGATTCTGCACAGAGAGAGTTGCTAAAGAGCTGCATACACACGTCAGTGCAACACTTTGAGTTCACACAGTGAAATTCAGTGTAAATCTGTAAGTTGAATTCACACAGTGAATTTCATTCTGTTAGAACACTCCGTTTGGTTTTAGAACGAGATATTTCTCTGAACACCCTATACTCCCATTCTTTCAGGAATGTCCAAACGCAACTCATAGAAGAAAAACGTTGCTAACTCGTTGGATACAAAGATGCAACTCTCTTAGCTCAATGAACTCACAGCAGAGTAGTTTCAATCATACGTTTCTTCTGTGTTTCAGATGTATTCTTACTGCTATTTCTTCTAGGTGGGGAATTTGCTGCTAATAACTGTTTTTAGGCTCTCCACAGAAACAGTTTCTAAACTGCTGCATAGACATGTCAGTGTAACTGTGTACGTTGAATTCACACGGTACAGTTCATTCTGTTACAACGCTCCATTTTCGATTTTGAGCGAGATGTGTCTCTGAACATCGCATACTCCCATTCATTCAGGAATGTCCAAACGCAGTTAATAGAAGAAAAGCGTTTGTAACTTGCTGCATAAAAACATAGATGAAACTCACTTAGCTGAACAAACGCACAGCAGAGCAGTTTGAATCAGACTTTTTTTCTGTGTTTCAGATGGATGCATTCTTACTGCTATTTCTTCTAGGTGGAGATTTGGTTGGAATTAATTGTTTTTAGATTCTCCAAAGAAAGACTTGTTAAACTGGTGCATAACCACGTCACCATTCCTCTGTAAGTTGAATTCACACAGAGAAATTCATTCTGTTAGAATGCTCCATTTTCGTTTAAGAGCGAGATATTTCTCTGAACACCATATACTCCCATTCATTGAGGAATATCCAAACGCAGCTGATAGAAGAAAAGCGTTTGTAATTTGCTGCATACAAACATACATGCAACTCTCTTAGCTGAAAGAACGCACAGCAGAGCAGTTTGAATCATACGTTTATTCTCTGTTTCAGACGCAATCTTAATGCTATTTCTTCTAGGCAGAGATTTGGCTGAAAATAACTGTTTTTAGATTCTCCCCAGAAAGAGTGGCTACACTGATGCATACACACTTCAGTGTAACTCTGTAAGATGAATTGACCCAGTGAAGTTCATTCTGTTGGAATGCTTCGTTTCGGCTTTAGAGTGAGATGTTTCTCTGAACACCATATACTCCCATTCATTCAGGAATGTCCAAACGCAGCCCAGAGAAGAAAAGCGTTTGTAACTAGCTGCATACAAACATAGATGCAACTCTCTCAGCTGAACCAACACACAGCAGAGCAGTTTGAATCATACGTTTCTTCTGTGTTTCAGATGCATTCTTGCTGCTATTTCTTCTAGGAAGGGGTTTGGCTGGAAATAACTGTTTTTAGATTCTCCACAGAAAGAGTTGCTAAACTGCTGCATTCACAAATCCGTGTAACTTGGTAAGTTGGAGTCACACAGTAAAGTTCATTCTGTTATAACACTCTCTTTTGGCTTTAGAGTCAGATGTTTCTCTCAACACCATTTACTCCCATTCATTCAGGAATGCCCAAACGCAGCTCATGGAAGAAGAGCGGTTGTAACTCGCTGCATACAAAAATAGATGCAACTCTCTTAACTGAACGAACGCACAGCAGAGCGGTTTGAATCATACGTTTCTTCTGTGTTTCAGACGAATACTTACTGCCATTTCTTCTAGGCGGGGATTTGGCTGGAAATAATTGTTTTTAGATTCTCCACAGAAAGATTTGCTAAACTGCTACATACACAAATTCATGTAACTCTGTATGTTGAAGTCACACAGTGAAGCTGATTCTGTTAGAACGCTCTGTTTTGATTTTAGAGCATGATATTTCTCTGAATATTATATCCTCCCATTCCTTCAGGAATTTCCAAGCACAGCTCATAGAAGAAAATTGTTTGTAACTCTCTGCATACAAACATAGATGCAACTCTCTTAGCTGAATGAACGCACAGCAGAGCAGTTTGAATCATATGTTTCTTCTGCGTTTCAGATGCATTCTTACTGCTATTTCTTCTAGGCAGGGATTTGGCTGGAAATACGTGTTTTTAGATTCTCCACAGAAAGAGTTCCTAAACTGCTACATTCACAGGTCACTGTAACATTCTAAGTTGAATTCACACAGTGAAGTTCATTCTGTTAGCACGTTCTCTTTTTGTTTTAGAGTGAGATGTTTCTAGGAACACCGTATACTCCCATTCATTCAGGAATGTCCAAGCGTAGCTCATAGAA
>PVKP010038643.1:0-20731 GCA_004027715.1 Plecturocebus donacophilus
CCTCAACTTCCGACCTTGTTATTCGTCTATTCAGGGTTTCAACTTCTTCCTGGTTTAGACTTGGGAGGAGGCAAGTGTCCAGGAATTTATCCATTTCTCCCAGGTTTACCAGTTTATGTGCATAGAGTTGTTTGTAATAATCTCTGATGATGGTTTGAATTTCTGTGGAATCTGTGGTGATATCCCCTTTATCGTTTTTCAGTACCACACTATTGATTACTGTAGCTTTGTAGTAACTTTTGAAATTCAGAATTGTGATTCCTCCAACTTTGTTCTTCCTTTTCAAGATTATATTGGTGATTAAGTTTCCTTTGGGATTTTATATACATTTTACGGTTCTACTACTCCATTTCTGCACAAAAGGGCACTGAAATTTTGATAGGGATTGAACTGAATCTGTACATAATTTTAGCTAGCATTGATATTTTGAGAATAATGTCTTTCGATCCATGAAAACATTTTTTTTCAAGATTTTTAAGGTTTTCTTTAATGTCTTTCAGCAGTGTTCTATAGTTTTCGGTGTACAAGTCTTTCACATCCTGTGGTAAATGTATTCCCAGGCATTCTTTGTATGCTGTTGCAAATGTCATTGATTTCTTTTATATATATATACATTATATATATATATTATATATATACATATATATGTATTATATTATATATATATAATATATATAATCACGTTTTAGGTTTTGAGGTACATGTGAAGAACATGCAAGATTGTTGCATAGGTAGTCCATGGCAATGTGGTTTGCTGCCTTCCTCTCCATCACCTATATCTAGCATTTCTCCCCATGTTATCCCTCCCCAACACCCCACACCCGCTGTCCCTCCCCTAGATCCCCCCGACAGACCCCAGTGTGTGATGCTCCCCTCCCTGTGTCCATGTGTTCTCGTTGTTCAACACCCACCTTTTAGTGAGAACATGTGGTGTTTGATTTTCTGTTCTTGTGTCAGTTTGCTGAGAATGATGCTTTCCAGGGTCATCCATGTCCCTACAAAGGACACAAATTCATCATTTTTTATGGCTGCATAGTATTCCCTGGTGTATATGTGCCACATTTTCCCTGTCTAATCTATCATCGATGGGCATTTGGGTTGTTGGTTCTAGGTCTTTGCTATTGTAAACAGTGCCACTATGAACAGACATGTGCATGTGTCTTTATGATAGAATGATTTATAATCCTTCGGGTATACACCCAGTAATGGGATTGCTGGGTCAAATGGAATTTCTATTTCTAGGTCCCTGAGGAATTGCCACACTGTCTTCCACAATGGTTGAACTAATTTATGCTCCCACCAACAGTGTAAAAGTGTTCCTATTTCTCCACATCCTCTCCAGCATCTGTTGTCTCCAGATTTTTTTAATGATCACCATTCTAACTGGCGTGAGGTGGTATCTCAATGTGGTTTTGATTTGCATTTCTCTAATAATCACTGATGATGAGCATTTTTTCATATGTTTATTGGCCTCATATATGTCCTCTTTTGAAAAGTGTCTGTTCATATCCTTCTCCCACTTTTGGATGAGTTTGTATGGTTTTTTCTTGTAAATCTGTTTTAGTTATTTGTAGATTCTGGATATTAGCCCTTTGTCAGATGGGTAGATTGCAAATTTTTTTTACCATTCTGTTTGTTGCCAATTCACTCTAATGATTGTTTCTTTTGCTGTACAGAAGCTCTGGAGTTTGATTAGATCCCATTTGTCTATTTTGGCTTTTGTTGCCAGTGCTTTTGGTGTTTTAGTCATGAAGTCCTTGCCTATGTCTATGTCCTGAATGGTTTTGCTTAGGTTTTCTTCTAGGGTTTTTATGGTGTTAGGTCTTATGTTTAAGTCTTTAATCCATCTGGGGTTAATTTTAGTGTAAGGTGTCAGGAAGGGGTCCAGTTTCTGCTTTCTGCACATGGCCTGCCATTTTCCAACACCATTTATTAAATGGGAAGTCCTTTTTCCATTGCTTGTTTTTGTTAGGTTTGTCAAAGATCAGATGGTTGTAGATGTGTGGCATTGCCTCCGAGGCCTCTGTTCTGTTCCATTGGTCTATATCTCTGTTTTGGTAGTAGGACCATGCTGTTTTGATTACTGTAGCTTTGTAGTATAGTTTGAAATCAGGTAGTGTGATTCCTCCTGCTTTGTTGTTTTTGCTTAGTATTGTCTTGGCTATGTGGGCTCTCTTTTGGTTCCATATGAAGTTTAAGGTGGTTTTTTCCAGTTCTGTGAAGAAGGTCATTGGTAGCTTAATGGGGATAGCGTTGAATCTATAAATTACTGTGGGCAGTATGGCCATTTTGACTATATTGATTCTTCCTAACCATGAGCATGGAATGTTTCTCCATGTGTTTCTGTCCTCTCTTATTTTGTTGAGCAATGGTTTGTAGTTCTCCTTGAAGAGGTCCTTTACATCCTTTGTTAGTTGTATTCCTAGGTATTTTATTCTCTTTGTAGCAATTGTGAATAGGAGTTCACTCATGATTTGGCTCTCCATTAGTCTGTTATTGGTGTGTAGAAATGCTTTTGATTCCTGCACATTGATTTTGTATCAGGCATCCATGTCTAGTGCCAGATTTCAAAGGGAATGCTTCCAGTTTTTGCCCATTCAGTATGATATTGGCTGTAGGTTTGTCGTGAATAGCTTTTATTATTTTGAGATATGTTCCTTCAATACCTAGTTTATTGAGAGTTTTTAGCATAAATGGCTGTTGAATTTTGTCAAAGGCCTTCTCTGCATCTATTGAGATAATCCTATGGTTTCTGTCTTTGGCTCTGTTTATGTGGTGAATTATGTTTATAGACTGCGTATGTTGAACCAGCCTTGCATTGCCAGAATGAACCCTACTTGATCATGATGGATAAGCTTTTTGATGTGCTATTGCTATCCACTTGCCAGTATTTTATTGAAGATTTTTGTATCTATGTTCATCATGAATATTGGCCTGAAGTTTTCTTTTCTTGTTGAGTCTCTGCCAGGTTTTAGTATCAGGATGATGTTCATCTCCTAAAATGATTCTGGAAGGATTCCCTCTTATTGGATTGTTTGGAATAGTTTCAGAAGGAATGGTACCAGCTCTTCTTTGTGTATTTGGTAGAATTCAGCTGTAAACCCCTCTGGACCTGGACTTTTTTTGGTTGCTAGGCTATTAATTGCTGCCTCCACTTCAGCCGTTGTTATTGGTCTGTTCAAGGTTTCAACTTCTTCCTGGTTTAGGCTTGGGAGGGTGCAAATGTCCAGGAACTTATACATTTCTTCCAGGTTTACTGTTTTATGTGCATAGGGTTATTTGTAATAATCTCTGACTGTAGTTTGTATTTCTGTGGAGTCAGTGGTGATATCCCCTTTATCGTTTTTTATTGCTCCTATTTGATTCTTCTCTCTTTCCTTTTCATTAATCTGGCTAGCGGTCTATTTTGTTGATCTTTTCAAAAAACCAGCTTCTGGATTTATTGATTTTTTGAAGGATTTTTCGTGTCTCTATCTCATTCAGTTCTGCTCTGATCTTAGTTATTTCTTGTCTTCTGCTAGCTTTTGAGGTTTTTTGATCTTGCTCTTCTAGCTCTTTCAATTTTGACAATAGGGTGTCGATTTTAGATCTTTCCTTGCTTCTCATGTGGGCATTTATTGCTATAAATTTCCATCTAAACACTGCTTTAAATGTGTCCCAGAGATTCTGGTACGTTGTGTCTTTGCTCTTGTTGGTTTCAAAGAACATCTTTGTTTCTGCCTTCATTTCATTGTTTATCCAGTTGACATGTGGGAGCCAATTGTTCAGTTTCCATGAAGTTGTGTAGTTCTGAGTTAGTTTCTTAATTCTGAGTTCTAATTTGATTGCACTGTGGTCTGAGAGGCTGTTTGTTATGTTCCATTCTTTTGCATTTGCTGAGGAGTGACTTACTTCCAATTATGTGGTCAATTTTAGAGTAGGTGCCATATGGTGCTGAGAAGAATGTATATTCTGTGGATTTGGGGTGGAGATTTCTGTAGATGTCTATTAGGTCTGCTTGGTCCAGATCTGAGTTCAAGTCCTGGATATGCTTGTTAATTTTCTGTCTCATTGATCTGTCTAATACTGACAGTGGAGTGGTAAAGTCTCCCACTACTATTGTGTGGGAGTCTAAGTCTCTTTGTATGTCATTAAGAACTTGCTTTATGTACCTGGGTGCTCCTGTATTGGGTGTGTATATATTTAAGATCATTAGTTCTTCTTGATGCATTGATCCCTTTACCATTATATAATGCCCTTCTTTGTCTCTTTTGAGCTTTGTTGGTTTAAAGTCCATTTTATCAGAGACTAGGATTGCAACTCCTGCTTTTTTTTGTTCTCCATTTTCTTGATAAATCTTCCTCCAACCGTTTATTTTGAGCCTATGTGTGTTCTTGCATGTGAGATGGATTTCCTGAATACAGCACACCAATGGGTTTTGACTTTTTATCCAATTTGCCAGTCTGTGTCTTTCAAATGGGGCCTTTAGTCCATTTACATTTAAGGTTAATATTGTTATGTGTGAATTTGGTCCTGCCATTTTGATGCTAGCTGGATGTTTTGCCCGTTAGTTGACATATTTTTGTCATTGTGTCAGTGGTCTTTATCATTTGGTGCATTTTTGGAGTGGCTGGTACTGGTTGTTCCTTTCCTTTTTTAGTGCTTCTTTCAGGAGCTCTTGTAAGGCAGTCCTTGTGGTGATGAAGTCTCTCAGCAATTGCTTGTTCATAAAGGATTTTCTTTCTCCTTCGCTTATGAAACTTAGATTGGCTGGGTATGAAATTCTAGGTTGAAAGTTCTTTTCTTTAAAGATGTTGAAAATTGGCCCCCACTCTCTTCTGGCTTGTAGGGTTTCTGCTGAGAGATCTGCTGTGAGTCTGATGGGCTTCCCTTTGTGAGTAACCCGACCTTTTTCTCTGGCTGCCCTTAGCACTTTTTCCTTATTTCAACCCTGGTGAATCTGACGATTATGTGCCTTGGGGTTGCTCTTCTTGAGAAATATCTTTGTGGTGTTCTCTGTATTTCCTGGACTTTAATGTTGGCCTGGGTTGCTAGGTTGGGGAAGTTCTCCTGGATAATGTCCTGAAGAGTGTTTTCCAGCTTGGATTCATTCTCTCCATCACATTCAGGTACACGTATCAAATGTAGATTAGGTCTTTTCACATAATCCCATATTTCTTGGAGGCTTTGTTCATTTCTTTTCACTCCTTTTTCTTTATTCTTACCTTTTTGTTTTATTTCATTGAGTTGATCTTCAATCTCTGATATCCTTTCTTCTGCTTGGTCGATTCAGCCATTGAAACTTGGTTATGCTTCGCAAAGTTCTTGTGCTGTGTTTTTCAGCTCTGTCAAGTCATATATATTCTTCTAAGCTTTTTATTCTAGTTAGCATCTCATCTAACCTTTTTTCTAGGTTCTTAGTTTCTTTATTCGGTTGGCACATGCTCTTTTAGCTCTGAGAAGTTTGTTATTACCCACCTTTTGAAGCCTGTTTCTATCAATTCATCAAATTTATTCTCCATCCATCTTTGATCCCTAGCTGGTGAGGAGTTGTGATCCCTTGGAGGAGGAGAGGCGTTCTGGTTTTTGGTGTTTTCTTCCTTTTGTACTGGTTTCTTCCCATCTCAGTGGCTGTATCTACCTGTGGTCTTTGCAGTTGGTGATTTTTGGATGGGGTCTCTGAGTGGACATCCTTTTTGTTGATGTTGAAGTGATTTCTTTCTGCTTCTTAGTTTTCCTTCTAACAGTCAGACCCCTCTGCTGCAGGACTGCTGGAGGTCCACTCCAGATCCCGCTCACCTGGGGATCACTGGCAGGGGCTGCAGACCAGCAAGGGTTGCTGCTGGTTTCTTCCTCTGCTATCCTTGTCTCAGAAGCATATGCTCCCAGTGTTGGCTGGAGCTCTCCTTTATGAGGTGTCTCTTTGGGGATACAAGGATCAGAGAGTTGCTTGAGAAGACAGTCTGTCCCTTATAGCTCCGTTGTTCCATGCAGAGTAACTGGGCAGGTACCATTTAGTCTGCCGCAGCTGAACTCATAAGCGCCTCTTTTCCCAGGTGCTCTGTCCTAGGAAGTTCGGCTTTATTTATAAGTTCCTGTTGTGCTGCTTCTTTTTTCATAGAAGCCCTGCCCTTCACGGAGTAATCTAGTCACAGTCTGCCAGCAGAGGTGTTGCTGAGTTGCCAGAGGCTCTGCCCAGCTGCTGTGTGAACTGCCTTGGTAGTGGTGGACTGCCTGGGTAGTTGGAGATGCCCTTCACCACAGAGTGGACCATCCTGGGTCCAGCTGCACTTGCTGCAAAACTCTCAATCCAGAGCATTTCAGATTGCTTGTTTTGTGGGGGTGGTACCCACTGATCCAGGTTGCCTGGCTCCCTGTCTCAGCCCACTCCCTTTCAGTCAAATCGGCGGCTCTGTTTCCCAAGTATTCCAGGCACCAATCGAAATGGCCGCCCAGACTTGTGTGGGTTTCTGTGTGCCAGCCGACCCGGCACCAGCTGAAACTGCCACGCTGAAAACTTGTGGTGCTTTTAGGCCCAGGAATCTCCTGGTCTGTGGGCAGTGCAAACTTGTTTAGAAATGCAGTGAGCACTCACCCTCTGCGCTGTTCTTGCTGGGAGCTGCACTCTGGAGCTGTTCCTATTTGGCCATCTTGGATCCTCCTCCCTCAATTTCTTATTCATTTATTTTATTTTTAATTGTTGTAAAAATGAACATAACATGAAGTTTATCATTTTAGACATTTTTAAAGTTTTGATAATGTTAGGTATATTCACATTGTTGTGAAACATATCTCTAGAAATTTTTTATCTTGCAGAACTGACTCTAGCCAACACAAAAACCCCGTTTACCACTTCCCCTCTCAGCCTCTTGTATGTGCAGTTCTAATTTCTGCATCTGTGAATTTGAATACATCAGATACCTCATATGATTAGAATCATACAATATATGTCTTTTCGTTACTGCCTTAATGAATTTAGCATAATGTCCTTAAAGTTCATCCATGCTGTAGCATGTGATAGGATTTCTTTCTTTTTTAACTTGTAATAACATTCTATTATATATGTATATACCACATTTTCTTTTTTACTGATAGAATTGTTAAACTTTAATGATAAAGAAGAAATCCTACAAGCATCCAGAAAAAAAGTAGTTATCCATAAAAAAGCAAAATCATCAGGCTGATCTTAGTCGCTTTCTATGTAATTTGGAGTGTTAAAAGGAATCTCAGCCTGGTTCCTCCCAGAAATCAGAGCCTGAGACAATGGCTTGTGTGCACGCAGTTTATGTAGAATATTGGTACCAAGACACAGGATTGGGACACTGGGAAGAGGGAAACAATGAAGGAAGAAAAGCTGACAGCAAGTCACATTATTGAGCGGGTTTGTGCTATGAAAAACTGGGACTTGATGCAATTGCAACCTTCTGTTCTCAGTAGAAGGAGCCTCAGAATTGTCTACCTGAAGAATGGAAGAAGAGAGTATTTATCAACTGGCATCCATCCCCCATTGGTCAAGGGTTGCTCCATGGGGTGAGTGCTGCCTGGATCCCCACAAGCCTCTTACCATACAGGGTTAGGGAAGCCCAAGGGCAGAAAGGAGGAGAGTCGCAGCTGATATAAAGCACTGTGAGGTCAGGCATGCCAAGACCAGAAAACAACTGGTATCAAAGATGGGCACAAAAGGTATCTGATAGAAAATATAATGGAATAACCTCTATAGTGTTCTGGGGGTGGGGGGGAAAGGTTGTAGACCAAGAATTCCTCCAGCACTTGCCATTTGAGTGATGGCAATGGAAAGGCGTGTGTATTAGATATCATCTCCTGTTTTCCACTCAAGCACGCCTTTTATCCTGTGGATCTTTCCTTTTTTTTTTTTTAACTTTTAAGTTAGAGGGTACATATGCAGGATGTACAGGTTTGTTACATAGGTAAACGTGTGCCATGGTGGTTTGCTGCACGGATCAACCCATCACATAGATATTAAGCCCAGCATACACTAGCTATTCTTCCTGATGCTCTCCCTTCCCTTACCCACTCCCCCGAGAGGCCCCAGTGTGTATTGTTCCCACTCACCATGTGTTCATGTGTCCTCATCATTCAGACCCCACTTATGAGTGAGAACATGCAGTGCTTGGTTGTCTGTTCCTGTGTCAGTTTGCTGAGAATGATGGTTTCCATCTTCATCCATGTCCCTGCAAAGGACATGAACTTACCCTTTTTTATGGCTGCATAGTATTCCATGATGTATATGTACCACGTTTTCTTTATCCAGTCTATCATTGATGGGCATTTAGGTTGATTTCATGTCTTTGCTATTGTGAATAGTGCTGCAGTGAACAAACATGTGTATGCATCTTTACAATAGAATTATTTATGTTCCTTTGTTTATTTACCCAGCAGTGGGCTTGCTGGGTCAAATGGTATTTCAGGTTCTAGATCTTTGAGGAATCATCACACTGTCTTCCACAATGATTGAACTAATTTACACTCCCACCAACAGTGTAAAAGCATTCCTTTTTCTCTGCAACCTCACGAGAATCTGTTGATTTCTGACTTTATAATAATAACCATTCTAACTGGTGTGAGATGGTATCTTGATGTGGTTTTGATTTGCATTTCTCTAATAATCAGTGATGTTGAGCATATTTCATGTGTTTGTTGGCCACACAAATGTCTTCTTTTGAGAAGTGTTTGTTAATGTCCGTTGCCCTCTTTGTAATGGGATGGTTTGTTTTTTCTCATAAATTATTTTAAGTAGATTCTGGATATTAGACTTTTGCAGGTGGATAGATTGCAAAAATGTTCTCACATTCTGTAGGTTGTCTGTTTACTCTGATGATAGTTTCTTTTGCTGTGCAGAAGCTCTTTGGTTTAATTAGATCCCATTTGTCAATTTTTGCTTTTGTTGCAACTGCTTTTTTGTTTTTGTCATGAAATCTTTGCCTGTCCCTATGTCGTGAATGGTATTGCCTATATCTTCCTCTAGGGTTTTTATACTTTTGGCGTTTACATTTAAGCCCTTAATCCATATTGAGTTAATTTTTGTATGAGGTGTAAGGAAGGGGTCCAGTTTCAATTTTCTGTATATGGTTAGCCGGTTATCCCAGCACAATTTATCAAATAGGAAGTCTTTTCCCCATTGCTTGTTTTTGTCAGTTTTATTGAAGATCAGATGGTTGTAGGTGTGTGGTGTAATTTCTGAATTCTCTGTTCTGTTCCATTAGTCTATGTGTTTGTTTATGCAACAGTACCATGCTGTTTTATACTGTAGCCCTGTATAGCTTGAAGTTGGGTAACAGGGTACCTCTAGCTTTGTTCTTTTTGTTTAGGATTGCCTTGGCTACTTGGGCTCCTTTTTGGTTCCATATGAATTTTAAAATAGTTTCTTCTAATTCTTTGAAGAATGTCAATGGTAGTTTGATGGGAATACCATTGAATCTATAAATTACTTTGGGCAGTATGACCATTTTCACAATACTGATTCTTCCTATCCATGAGCTTGGAATGTTTTTCCATTTGTTTGTGTCCTCTCTAATTTCCTTGAGAAGAGGTCCCTCACTTCTCTTGTTAGTCGTATTCCTGGTATTATATTTTTTTGTAGCAGTTGTGAATGGGAGTTCATTCATAATTTGGCTCTCGGCTTGCCTGTTGGTGTATAGGAATGGTAGCGATTTTTGCATATTGGTTTTGTATTCTGAGTCTTTTCTGAAGTTGCTTATCAGCTTAAGAAGCTTTTGGGCTGAGACGATGCTGTTTTCTAGATATAGGATCATGTCATCTGCAAACAAAGATAATTTGACGTTCTCTTTCCCTATTTGAACACCCTGTATTTCTGTCTTTTGCCTGATTGCCTTGGCCAGAACTTCCAACACTACGTTGAATAGGAGTGTCTAGACCACATTTTATTTATCCATTAATCCTTCAATGAATATTTGGATTTCTTCCACCTCTTTATTTTGGCGAATAGTGTAAAATGAACATAGGAGTACACATATTTCTTTGAGATTATCCTTAACATTCTTTTGGGTATATTGCTAAAAGTGGAATTGCTGTATCATGTGGTTAAATCAGTTTTCAGTTTCTTGAGGAACCACTCTACTCTGTTTCATATTGGTTGCACCATTTAACATTTCCACCAACTATGCACAAGTTTCCAGTTTCTCCACATCCTTGACAACACCTATTATTTTTGTTTTTGATATTTGCTATCCTAATGAATGTAAGGTGATATGTAGATTTAATTTGCATTTCCCTAATGATTAGTAATGTTTAGCATCTTTTTTCATAGACTTTTTGGCCATTTGATTAGCTTTGGGAAAATGTCTATTCAAGTCCTTTGCGAGTTTTTAAACTTTTATCTTAGATTCAGGGGGTACATGTGGAGGTTTGTTAAATGGGTATATTGTATGATGCTGAGGTTTGGGCTTCTAATGTTCCTGTCACCCAAGTAGTAAACCCAGTATTCAGTAGATGGTTTTTCAACCCCTTTTCCCCTCCTTTCTTCCCTGTTTTGAAATCTCCATTGTTTAGTGTTCCTGTCTTTGTGCCCACATGTATTCAATGTTTAGCTCCCATTTATAAGTGAGAACATGTGATATTTAGTTTTCACTTAGGATAATGATCTCCAGTTGCATCTATGCTTCTGCAAAGGACATGATTTCATTCTTTTTTATGGCTGTGTAGTATTCTATGGTGTATATGTACCACATTTCCTTTATCTAATCCACCATTGATGGGCACCTAGATTGATTCCATGTCTTTGCTGTTGTGAATAGTGTAGTGATGAACATATGAGTTCATGTGTTTTTTTAATATAATGATCTGTTTTTCTTTGGATGTGTAGCTCTAAGTTCTTTGAAAAATCTTCGGACTACTTTCCACAGTGGCTGGACGGATTTACATTCCCAGAAATAGTATACAAATTTTCCCTTTTCTTCACAACCTTACCAACATCTGTTATTTTCCAACGTCTTAATAATAACCGTTCTGACTGGTGTGAGATAATATCTCATTGTGGTTTTGATTTGTATCTCTTATTAGTGATGCTGAGTATGTTTTCATATGTTTTTTGGCTGCTTTTTTGTCTTCTTTTGAGAAATGTTTGTTCATGTGCTTTTCCCACTTCTTAATGGTGTTATTTGTTTTATTCTTTTTGATTTGTTCAAGTTCCTTATAGTTCTGGATGTTAGTCCTTTGTCAGATGCATAGTTTGCAAATATTTTCTCCATCCATTCTATAGGTTGTCTATTTACTCTGTTGATAGTTTCTTTTGCTGTGCAGAAGCTATTTAGTTTAATTAGATCTCATATGTCCATTTTTGTTTTATTTACATTTGCTTTTGAGAACTTAGTCATAAATTGTTTGCCTAGGCTAATGTATAGAAGGTTATTTCCTAGGGTTTCCTCTAGGACTTTTATAGTTTAAAATCTTGCATTGAAGTCTTTAATCCATCTTAAGTTAATTTTCACATATGGTGAGAGATAGTGGTCCTGGTTTCTTGTTCTTTATATGATTAGCCAGTTTTTCCAGCTCTATTTTTTGAATGGCATGTCCTTTCCTCTCGTTTATTTTTGCCAAAGATCAGTTGGTTTTAGGTGTGTGGCATTATTTCAGGGGTCTTTATTCTGTTCCATAGATCTATGTGCCTATTTTTGTAACAGTACTTTACTGTTTTGATTAGTGATGCCTGTAGTATGGTTTGAAGTTCAGCAATGTGATGCCTCCAGCTTTGTTCTTTTTGCTTAGGATTGCCTTGGCTCTTCAGGCTCTTTTTTGGTTCCATATGAATTTTAGAATAGTTTTTCCTAATCCTGTGAAAAATGACATTAGTAATTTGGTAGAAATAGCATTGAATCTGTAGATTGCTTGGCTTTGCCTATTTTTAAATGGGGTTACTTGTTGTTGAGCTGAAAAATTTCTTTATATATTCTGGATATTAATCCTGTATCAGATTATAATTTGAAAATATTTTCTCCCATTCTGTACATTGCCTTTCCACTCTATTGATTGTAATCTTTGATTTACAGAAGTTTTACGTATTCTCATTTGTTTAGTTTTGCTTTTGTTGCCTGTGCTTTTGTTGTCATATGCAAGAAATCATTACCAAATCCAGTGTCATGAAGGTTTTTTCCTTATGTTTTTGATACAGTTTGGCTGTGTCCCCACCCAAATCTTATCCTAAATTGTAGTTCCCATAATCCCTATGTGCCATGGGAGAGACTCGGTGGGAGGTAATTACATTATGATGTCAGTTACCCTCATGCTGTTCTCATAATAGTGAGTGAATTTGCATGAGATGTGATGGTTTTTTTTAAGGGGCTTTTGCCCCTTTTGCTTGGCATTTCTCCTTCCTGAGAAACTTCCTGACTGTAAGTTTCCTGAGGCCTTCCCAGTCATGATGAAGAATTAAACCTCTTTCTTTTCTAAAATTACCCAGTTTCTGGTATGTCTTTATTAGCAGTGTGAGAACAGACTAATGTAATTTTCTCCTAAGAGTCTATAGTTTTAGGTCTTCTGTTTAGGTCTTTAATCCATATTTAGTTAATTTTTGTATATGGCTTGAGGTAAGAATTCCACTTTACTCTTTTTCTGTTTAAGAGAAGTGGCTTCTCTTTGTCACCCACACTGGAGTACAGTGGCCTAATCAAAGCTCATTGCAACCTTGAACTCTTATCCCTAAGCAATCCTCCCATCTCAGCCTCCCAAGTAGCCATGATTACAGGTGGAAGCCACCACACCTGGCTCATTTTATTCTTTTGCATGTGGGTTCTCAATTTTATCAATAGTGTTTGTTGAAAAGACTGTTCTTTTTTTTCACTGTGTGGTCTTGGCACCCTTGATGAAAATCATTTGGCCATATACAGAAGAGTTTATTTAAGGGCTCTCTATTCTGTTCCATTGGCCTATATGTCTGTTTTTAAACCAGTACCACAATGTTTTGATTACTGTAGCATTTTTGTGTATTTTAAAATCAGGAAAAGTGAGACCTCCAACTTTGCTCTTCTTTCTCAAGATCGTTGCAGTTATTCAGGGTCCTTGAGATTCCACATGAATTTTAGAATGGTTTTTCCTATGTCTGTAAAAAATGTCACTAGGATTTTGATAGGGATTGCACTAAGTCTATAGACTGGGTAGTATGGACTTGAAACAATATTAAGTCTTCTAATCCATACACACAGGATTTTTTTTTCTGTTTATGTGTTTTCTTTGATTTGTTTGAGTGATGTATTTCAGTTTTCAGTGTGTAAGTCTTTCATCTCCTTGGTTAAGTTAGTCCCTAAGTGTTTTATTATTTTTGATGCTATTGAAAATTGGATTGTTTCTGAATGATCTTTTTGTACTGTTCACTGTTAGTAGTACATAGGAAAAAAACCTGCTTTTTTGAGATGATTTTGAACCTTGCAACATTGTTAAATTAATTTATTAATTATAGTGGCTTCTTAAAAGAATGCTTAGGGTTTTCTGCATATAAGATTATTCTAAGTGAGGTAACACAGAAATAAAAAACCAAATACCATATGTTCTCACTTATAATTGGGAGCCAGAGATAATTTTACTTCTTCCTTTCCAATTTAGACCCTTATTATTTATTTTTTGTAGAAGGATTATTTTATTGGGCATATTCACTGTTGTACTCTCCTATTGAATTGAATAATGTTTAAACACATTATATGTGTCCCCCCAGATGACAACAATGGTGACATTTTCATATATATATATATATTTTTTAAATTCTATGCTTCATGAATCCAGTACAATCTTAGAACACAGGCATTATTTTATTCCCACACTGTGTTTATGAGAATTGGCTAACCAATAGACTGGACACCAATTCCCTCTTTAAAACATGGATGGATAATGTGAAAAGTTAGAAAAATATATAGGTGTCTTCTTCTACCAAAATTATTCTTCTAACAGATGAAATGCAAATAGATGAACCTGTTGACACAAGAGAAGAATGAAAGCTTCTCATCTCTAAATCACAAAATAATATGGAATTGTTAACCCATTCTCTGGATTTCTCTCTTCCACATCTTCTAATTCTATCCTTTCAAAGTGCAGTTTTGTCTTCTTCTTGACAACTTTCTTTTGATGTTTCTTTTGATTAAGTTTAATTTATAAATGGAACCCATGTCACATAGCCTTCTTGGGAACAGAGTATCACAAGTCACCTGGAATAATCATGCAAAGCTCAAGTCTAGAAATCTAGACTTTGTTGGATTCTGGATTAAGATATTTCCAAAGAGTGAACAGGCATCGGAGTCATACTCATAGGTGGGTGTTGAACAATGAGAACACATGGACACAGGGAGGGGAGCATCACACACTGGGGTCTGTGGGGGAGATCCAGGGGAGGGACATTGGGGGGTGGGGAGTTGGGGAGGGATAAAATGGGGAGAAATGCCAGATATAGGTGATGGGGAGGAAGGCAGCAAATCACACTGCCATGTGTGTATCTATGCAACAATCTTGCATGTTCTTCACATGTACCCCAAAACCTAAAATGCAATAATATATATATATATATAATTTATTAAATTACATTTTAAAGTTATATTGAGAAGTTATAGACAAATGACAATGGTGTATATTCAAGGTATGCAATGTTATGCTTTGATATACATTGTAAAATAATTAACACAATCAAGCTAACTTATTCATCTCCTTACAAAGTTTGTGTGTGTGTGTGTGTGTGTGTGGGGGGGGGAATAGCTAAAATCTAGTCTCTTAGCACATTTCAAGTATACAATATAGTATTATTAATTATAGTCACCATGGTGTACACTGACTCTCCAGAACTTATTAATCTTATAACTGGAAGTTTTTACCCTTGACAAACATCTCCCCATTTTCCCCACCTCTGACCACCAGTAACAACGCTTCTACTCTTTCCCTGTGGGTTAAACTTTTTTAGATTTCCTGCATATAAGTGAAATCATACAGCATTTACTTTCTGTATCTGGCTTTTTTCATCTAGCATAATGTTCTCCAGGCTCATCCATGCTGTCATGAATGGTAAAAATAAGGCTGAATTGTTTGTGTGTGTGTGTGTGTGTCTGTGTGTGTGTGTGTGTGTAAAACTCATTTTCTTTATCCATTGATGGACACTTGGGTTGTTCTAATATTTTGACTATTGTGAATACTGCTGCAATGAACATGAAAGTGCAGATATCTCTTTGAGACAGTGATTTTATTTTCTTTGGATATATATACCCAAAAGTCTAATTGCTGGATTATATGATAGATCTATTTTTAATTTTTTTTAAAAAACCTCTGTACTGTTTTCTTTAATGGCTATATCAAATTACATTTCCAGTAACAGTGTACAAGGGTTGCTTTTTCTCAACACCCTTGCCAACACTTGTTATCTCTTGACATTTTTTTTTTATTGCATTTTAGGTTTTGGGGTACGTGTGAAGAACATACAAAATTGTTGCATAGGTACACACGTGGCAGTGTAATTTGTTGCCTTCCTCCCCTTCACCTACATCTGGCATTTCTCCCCATGCTATCTCCCCACAACTCCCCACCCCCCAGTGTCCCTCCGCCTCCCCACTGTCCCTTCCCTATTTTGATAGTAGTCATCCTAACAGATGTGAGGTGACATTTCCTTTGATTTTAATTTGCATTCTCTTGAGTAGGAGCTGTAAAAGTTAGGCTGCTTGATGCATGCACAAACTTATTCTAGGGAGAATTTGCAGAACTGAATTAATCACTGGAGAGAGCGCAGGGAGACGGCACAGAAAGTGCCCACACTCTCATTCAGGCTCCCAAAGGCCTACTGTTTATCTGCCCCATCAGCTCCTGGAAGCAGGTTAATCAGACATCCAACCCTCAAGCAGCAACTGGAAAAGTGTATAGACAAATACCAGGAAGAAACTGGAAGCTTGAAGTTTTTGTCAGTTTTCTCTTTCTTTAGTACAGAGGTGAAGAAAGGGGTAGGATAGTCACTGGAAGTGCTCACACACCCATTTAAAACTGCCTCTTCGTTCTCTGTGATCTAGGGAGATCCGGCAATGCCAAGTCTTTTCTACTTTCAGAGCTGGGTGATTTAGGAAACAAACTCTGTGAGGAGAGCAGTAAAAGTTGAAATATTCTCTGTGTGGTCCAAACCTTTCACTCTTCAGGAAGAAGTTTGGAGTTGGTGATTTATTCCTGATTGTAAGGTGCTGTGCTTGTGATGGGATTTGTGCAGGAATATATCTTAGCCTTTCCTTCCCAATTGGAAGTGAATATTTTCTCAGTTGCCTGGAGTACAGGAACCTGGATTTCTGGATTTCTCTCAGAGGAAATTGATCCATGTGTAGACACTTATTTGGTGCATCTGTGATAGGAAGGAAAGCAGGAGCCTCCTATTCTTCCATTTTGTTGATGTCACTTCATTAGTTTCCTTTTCCAGTAGTGTTCTTGTCTGGCTTTGATATGTTGATAATGCTGCCCCGTAACATAAGTTTGGAAGTGTTCTCTCCTTTAACATTTGTGTAAGAGTTTGAGAAGGATTGGTATTATTTCTTCTTTAAATGGTTGGTAGAATTCACCTAAGAAGACATGTCCTTGGCTTTTTAATAATGGAAAATTTTTGAGTACTGATTCAATCTTTTTACTATTGCTGTTTACTATTACTATTGTTATTACTTTACTATTACTATTATTGCTCTGAGGTTTTCTTTATTTCTTTATGATTCAGCTTGGTAGATTGTATGTTTTTAGAATGTTATCCATTTCTTCTAGGCTATTCAATGTTTTGGTATATAATCGTTCATAGTAGCCTCTTATAATCCATTATATTTCTGTGCTATTAGTTGCAATATTCCTTTCATTCTTTATTTTATTAACTTGCGTCTTCTCTTTTTCTTTGTTAGTCTAGCTAAGGGTTTGTCAAGTATTTAATTTTTTCAGAAACCCAACAACTAAAGTTTTATTTTATGGTGTTTTTTTTTTTTTAAGTCCCAGTTATACTGATTTATGTTCTGTGCTATTTCCTTTCTTTTACTAACTTTGGACTTTGTTTTCTTTTTCTAGTTCCTTGAGGTATAACATTACATTTTTTATTTGAGTTCTTTCTTCTTTGAAAATGTAGGTATTTATCACTGTAAACATCCTTCATAGAACTGCTTTTGCTGCATTCCACAAATTTTGGTATACTGTGTTTTCATTTTCATTTGTCTCAATATACTTTTTAATTTCTCTTTTGATTTATTCTTTGATTATTGGTTATTCTGAAGCATTTTGTTTAATCTTCACATATTTGTGAAATTTTCAGTTTTCTTTCTGTTACTAATTTCTGGTTTCATCCTGTTGTAGTTGGAAAAGATACTTGATATGATTGCAATCTTCTTGAATTGTTAAGACATGTTTTGCTGCACTTGTTGTATTATGTTGTAGAACTCCTTTCCTTGGACCTTTCTGCTTCTGTGCAGGTGAAGATAAATCTTCAGCTTGGGCTCCATTTTCAAGTAAGAAGTTGGTTTTGGGTTTCATTTGGGAATTTCATAGCTGAAGGTCAAGGTTTATTGTCACCTGGCTATAACTTCTCTTACGCTCATAGATCTCAACTGTATTTAAATTGTATGATCACCTTTTTTTCCGTTTTGGTTTGTTTGTTTCAGTTCACCTTCCACTAGATTTGACCAACTCCCGGCCCACTCTAATGTTAACTGAAATGTCTGCAGTTGCAGAAAGTAAAAATTTCCATCTCTAAATAGAAAACTGGCCAGTTAAGAAAGTTTAGAAATTTTACTTCCTAAAAACTTTTGCCTACATAACAAGACCACCTTTTACTAACCTTTGCTAACCAGGCCTTTTCCTTTCTTCTTCCAATAACCTGTCTTGCCACAAAAACTAATTTTGGTTTTTGTTTTCGTTTTGTGGGTTTTTTAAAAAACATAACTTGAACCTGCAGGCTTTCTTTCATTTTAATATGGTATATGAGTTTCTGTTATTTATTGGGAAATTGGGTCTTCATTCTGAAGGTTCCCATGAATGCATATTAAATAAATCTGTATGCGTTTTCTCCATTTAGTCAATCGCCTCATGCCAGTGACTTTTCAGTGAACCTTTTGGGGAACAATGGTCATGACCCCCACAGTATATGCAGCAAGTAAGGTGACCAAAGTTGCTCTTCTCTTCTGGAAGCCATAGTGAAGGGAACCTAGGAGCCTGATCTGCCAACAAAGGGGGAAGACTTTCTTACCAGCTAGGCACCTGGCCTCTCTCTCTGAACTCTAGGTGAATGCATGGTAAAAATCATTGTGTCATCTAATAATTCTTAAACTGACAAAAATTAAAAGTTTTAATTTTTTGAAAAGGATTAGCCTTTTGTGACTAGCCTTTTGTGATTTTGGTGTATTTTTGGTACTTTGTGCTGTGAATATTCGCTATTGGAACAAAGTACATTATTGAAATTTCTGATTGTCAGTGGTCAGAAGATAGAGAAAAATATTTTAGCAATATCTTATTTTAAACAATTTATGAGAAAATTAAATTTAAAATGGACACATAATAGTGTCATGAGACTTCACTAAATTGAAAAGCAAAAAAATCAATTTTGACTTAAAAGAAAGTTAAAATCCTTTGCAACCTTAACACTGCCTGCTCTAGATTTCTTCTTGGAATAGCAATAAAGACTGCCCCATGCTGTAGTCTAGTAGCTAAGGTTCTGCCCTTTCACCGCAGGAGCCTGTGTTTGATTCCCAGCCAGGGAATGAGTCCTTTATCATTTGATATTTGCACGACTTTTGCCATTTATTGATCCCTTTCCCTTTGACGAACAGCTTATGATTTTCTGTCTTGAATTTTACCTTCTCTAAGGTATCTTTTGGGTGATTCTGGATCTTGAAAAAAATACTTGCCACCTCTTTGGAGACACTTCACACATCTCTGGTTAATTCATAATCTTGGGTAAGAGAGGATACCTTTGGTAAAGAAGTTCAAAAGCCAAAAATATTGGCTGTTTATCCTGGCTAAAAGCTGATAATAAGAGATTTAAATGGGTTGTTTTAAAAAGAACTCTGCGGTTAAAAGTCAGTTTAATTAAACGCTGGTATCCAAGCTATACATTAAATATTTAAAGGCCTTTATGCCTTTTCTTTTAATGGATCCTGATTTAGGGAATTTGTTTTTCAGCTGCCTGAAATCTTTTTAAAACCTTTTGTAAAATAAATTTATATTTTAAGAAAAATTTCCATTTGTATGGGTGTCGGCCTGTGTACATTAAAACCTCTTACCATTGCTTTGAAGCCCTCTGCCTATCATACCTGAAATTTCCTTACCCTGTTTTTTGCCCTTGGTTTGAGCAAATAATGATACAATGTTTAGGCCCACCTTCTTAGCTCTGAACTTCGAGTTGTAAATTCTCTATATTTCACCTAAGAATTGTCCCTTTAGAATACAGATTTAAGCTGTCCTGGCCAGCAGTTGCCTAGAAGGATGAAACAGGTAACTAAAAGAGATTGAGCATCTAAAGTGGGAGAGGGGAACTTTAAAAACTACCAAATGGGAGAGAGATCCAAGATGGCCGATTAGTAACAGCTCAGGAATGTAGCTCCCAGTGAAGGCACAGAGAACGAGTGGACGCCGCACTTTCCGACGAATTTTTGTTGCCCACAGACCGGGAGATTCCCGGCAGAGGAGCCACATGGGTCGCCAGCGTGACTCTTTTGGCCGGTGCGGCTGTTTTGCCGGTGCCCCAGCGTGGCGCTTTCCGATGCGGAGTATACGGGACGGACGGGCTCGGCTGGTCCCATCCCCACAAGGAAAACAGCAATTGGAAGCGCTAAGGACTGAGAGTTTCACAGCAAGCACAGCAAATCCAGGAAGGTCCGGCTCTGTGGGGAAGGGGCGTCTGCCAAAGGAAAACTAAGAAACAAAAAAACTTCATCACCGGGCGGAGAGAGATCCAAGATGGCCACGTAGCAGCAGCTCAGGATTGTAGCTCCCAGTGAAAGCGCAGAGAGCGAGTGGATGCCGCAATTGCAGACGAATTTTTGATGCCCACAGACTGGGAGATTCCCGGCGAAGGAGCCACACGGGTCGCCAGCGCGACTCTTTTGGCCGGTGCGGCGCTTCTCGGTGCGGAGTGTACAGGACTGGATGCCTTTTTAGTCGGGCTCGGCCCGTCCCATCCCCACAAGGAGAACAGCAATTGGAAGCGCTGAGGACTGAGAACAAGCACAGCTGAACCTGGGAAGGCCCAGCTCTTTAGGGAAGGGGCGCCCCCCGAAGGAAAACTAAGAAACAGAAAAAACTTCATCACCAACAAGCCAGACGTCTGCTCAGAGACCCAATCTGAAAGTCGGCAATTACAAAGACGACAGGTGGATAAATCCACAAAAATGGGAAGAAATCAGTGCAAAAAGGCTGAGAACACCCGAAATCAGAATGCCTCTCCTACCGGGGATCACAGCTCCTCATCAGCAAGAGAACAAGGTCTAATGGAGGATGAGTGTGATGAACTCACAGAATCAGGCTTCAGAAGGTGGATAATAAGAAACTTCTGTGAGCTAAAAGAACATGTTCTAACCCAATGCAAAGAAACTAAGAACCTTGAAAGAAGATTTAACGAAATGCTAACGAGAATGGCCAACTTAGAGAGGAATATAAGTGAATTGATGGAGCTGAAAAACACAACACGAGAACTTCGCGAAGCATGCACAAGTTTCAACAGTCGAATTGACCAAGCAGAAGAAAGGATATCAGAGGTCGAAGATCAACTCAATGAAATAAAACAAGAAGGCAAGATGACAGAAAAAAG
>PVKP010038644.1:0-20725 GCA_004027715.1 Plecturocebus donacophilus
CACACACACACACACACACATACACACACCTGTATGTGCCCTAAAACCTCGGCCCTGGGCAATGGGCCTCACCCTAGATTAGATTCCATCACAGAAAGCCCACATCTGCTTACGCTGACGTCCTCCCTAGTGAGGTCCCAGCCACAGCTGCCATCAGCCATGAGTGCAGGCACATGGCTGCCCAGGAAGGGCTACAGAATGCTCTGGAAGACAAGCGCCAGTCACACTGCCCCTCGGGGCCCACCCAGGAGTCGTGGGAGGGCAGGTGTCCACTCCTGAGCCTGCAAGGGGTGGCTGGGAGGGAATATTAATTTGAAAAATAATCCCAAGGAACACAAATGACAAGGTCACCCAGGACACGCATGGCAATAAAACTGTGATTTTGGCGAGTTCTCCCTAGGGCACGTCCCTGCAGGAATGGGGAGGGGGGCTGTGATTCCTTCCAAGGAGAAGGCCCACCCTCCCCCCTTCATCCTGGAGGGTGTCTCTGAGGGGCTCCAGTTTTCTAACAGAGAGTCTGGGCCTGAAGCTGGTGGCTGAGAGAACCCCAGATTTGACCCAATACAGTCGAGGGATGGCCAGAACATGGGAGGAGGCAGAACTAAGACGGGGGGAGAGGTTGGGTCAGGCAAGCCAGCCCTGGACTCCGCGGGTCAGGCTGGTCTTCCAGGGAGAGGCCCCCGGATGCCCGAGGCAGACACCCCCATAGACAGGGCAGCTCCCTGCCTGCCACGTGTGACGCTGGCCCTGCATGGCTGTAGGCACAGGCCCCGAGCTCAAGCCCCTTGAGTTAAATTATCTCTGGAATGTGCGAGGAAGGGTCCATGGTGGGGCTTTAACCTTGTAGAAATGCAGGAAGACCCCCCTGCGGGCACAGGGCCTGCCTGGTGCCATCTGAAGAGACAGTGACACCCCCACAAGGCAATGAACACTGGGGGATGTGGCTGTGGCCAGATTTGATTCAGCCTAGAAAGGACAAGTATTCGCATCAAGTCAGTAAAGCACTAAGCCCACTCAACACTGCAGTCCCATCGGGCCAGCTGAGGGAACGGGATCGCGCAAGGGAACAGCCTCAGCTCCCCAGCTGTCAAGTGCTACGAATCCAAAGCATAGAAAGCAGGCCCTTCAACCACAGGCTTTCACGGCCAGAGCCTTTCTCTTCCGCGAGAGGCCCCTTCTTCGCGCTCAGTAGACGGTGGCCCCCGGCGGCAACCACGGGCTCCTAGGGCCGCCTGGTGTTACATGTCACACACACTTGTGCGTTTCAGATTACCACGATGGAGAGCAACCTGAAGACCATCGAAGAGGAGAACAAGGTGATTGAGCAGCAGAACGAGTCTCTCCTCCACGAGCTGGCGAACCTGAGCCAGTCCCTGATCCACAGCCTGGCCAACATCCAGCTGCCGCACATGGTAAGTGACTGAGCGCGCAAGGCAGGAATGTGGAGTCCTCCACAGTGCACAGCCTAAAGTAGATGGCTTTTTTATTATTATTTTCACGGTTCTTCAACCTTTGGCAAATGTTTGCGGTTACAACCCCGAAACCATACAGTTAACGGCCAGAAACGTTGGCGGGGCTGATCCCATAAACTTAAGTGTGCTCTGAGCCGGCCTTTGAGATAGTATAAAACCAGGGGCACGATGCTATGATACTATTTTATGCTTTTGTAAATATACTATTAAGAAAATAAAAGTTGTATATGAACTACTATTTAATATCTCGTAGGATCCAATCAATGAACAAAATTTTGATGCTTACGTGACTACTTTGACGGAAATGTATACAAATCAAGATCGTTATCAGAGTCCAGAAAATAAAGCCCTACTGGAAAATATAAAGCAGGCTGTGAGAGGAATTCAGGTCTGAACAGCTGCTGTAGTGATGAAACTCTTGCTTAAAAAGGATGCCTCTTGTTTTTTGCTGCTGTAACTTACCAGAAAGTGTTCTATATTGATTTCTGTTTGAAACAGTGTTATGCTTACAAGACTTCATAATGATTTTATGTCTTGCTTTAAAAATAGTACCTGCAGAATAGTTTTTGAATACACCCACATTTTGTACGTTTCCATGTAAGCTGACATAGTGTTCTGCCATGTAATGTTTATAGCTGCTGATGTATGCACATTTGGGGGTATATCTATTTCTGAAGAGGTAAGCTGATCAAAATAAATAGAGTGTACATTCTTTTTAATGCTTTAGTGATACATGTTTTAGTATTTTGAACTGAAATGGACACACACACACACACTCACACACACACACAGTTTTGAATGATCATGTTGTGGCCAGCAGCCACTTTTTAGACATTATCATTTTGCCTCATGTTGGAGGACTTCATGGAATTTAAGAAATACGTTTTGTGTGCATATTGTTTCATAGCAAGAATTGGTTGCAAAAATGCTTTATTTTTGAACAATGCTTGGAAATATTATGTGACTTTTTTGTTTGTTTGTTTTAGGAGGATGGTGTATGGTGGGGGCAATAAATGAGGTTTTTTGCATTCCAAGGAAATGGCATATGGATTAACTGTAAGAAATGAAATAAGTAATTTATTGTAAGACAACATCAAGCCATGGAAACTTGGCAGAAGATTCAAAGCAGCTTACACAGCACTTTTAAATTAACTCCTAAGCATTACATGGTGTGACTATGGAAACTCCAGTTAAGACAGGATCTTATCAGAGGTGGACAACATGAAGATTTCCTTTTCCATTTTCAATAAACTTTGGAACAACCTTCTCGTATCTCCCCTAGAGTTTCGTGCCCCTCTGAACTGTCTGTCACTGCAATGTAGTTTATCAACAGAGTTTGTGTGTTTTCAATTTAAGCTAAAAGATAATTTAAGAGCATTTATTTCCCCTTTTCACTTTAAAAGATTATGATTATTACTATGATTGTTATGAATCTTCTTATTTTACACTTGAGGGATAAAGGCAAATGATTTGAGTCTTCTAGCTGCTGGACCGAGTTTTCTGCCGGAGCTGGTGGGGAGGCGGCTGGCAAAGCTCCTCTCCTGCTGCGCCCGCCTGACTTTGACTCTGAGTAAGCGTTTGGTCCTGTTCAGAGGACTCTCGCCACGACGTTTCTGTTCGACACTTGGTTGGAGACCAGTTGACCGTAGAGCATTTGCAGAGCCTTGTTGTTTGATTTCTTGTGACTATTCTAAGAACGAATGCAATCAGATTTTAAAAGTAACTAAATATACTTCAGCACTTTTTTGCTTTAAACTAGATCATCTTAGACTTGTTTATACCTTCCAGATTTGATTGTTTTACTCCAAATGACTGCACTATATGTATGCATAAGACCACTTTTGAGCGCTGCGCCCCCCTTCTGAGTAGTCCTTTGACGATGTGTTGTGTTTTCTGATGTTGACTTGATTTCCATTTAATAGCACCTCTTCCTTCCATGTCTTGATGTTATGCAGGAAGTACAGACGTACTTTAAATTTTTGTTATGAGATTAAAAAAAAGATGGGTTTTGTAAAAATAAAAAAAAATATTTTTAGCAGAACAGGACTTACAGGGTCATTGTCCCCACAATGTGCCAGTCGACTATTTGCACTTACCTTGTCCTATATATCCGTACGGAGGTGTGCAATTCCTCGCGTCAGTAGCCTTGTGACACTGAACCTGGATGGATTCTCGAGGAGCCCTCACGGCCGATCCATAACGTTGCGAAGGGAGACTACAGGGATCTCACGACAAATATTCTGATACAATACTCAACCTCGGTATATATATATGTATAAATATATGTATATCCCAGCGGCACTTTATACTGCTCACTGTACAAAAAGCTTACAGTTTTCCACAAGGACTTTCATCACGAGCTGGGAAAAAGATGATGTCATTACTTCGGGGCTCTGCGGAACCTTCTATGTACGGCGCCCCTTTCTGTTGTGCTCTTGGTTGCAGCTGCCATGCTCAGAATGCGTTTGGAGAGCTGAAGCAAGGTGCTCGCAGTCACCCGAGGCCGCCCTTGGGGCCGCCGTTGTTCATCACAGCACATGCATTTCCCCGCGCGTTGTGTCTGCAGCTTCTTTGCCAATATAGTAATGCTTTTAGTAGAATACTAGATAGTATCAGTTTTGGATTCTTATCGTTATCACCTATGTACAATGGAAAGGGATTTTAAGCACAAACCTGCTGCTCATCTAACGTTGGTACATACTATCAAATCAAAAGTTATCTGTGACTATTATATAGGGATCACAAAAGTGTCACATGTTAGAATGCTGACCTTTCATATGGAATTATTGTGAGTCATCAGAGTTTATTATAACTTATTGTTCATATTCATTTCTAAGTTAATTTAAGTAATCATTTATTAAGACAGAATTTTGTATAAACTATTTATTGTGCTCTCTGTGGAACTGAAGTTTGATTTATTTTTGTACTACACGGCATGGGTTTGTTGACACTTTAATTTTGCTATAAATGTGTGGAATCACAAGTTGCTGTGATACTTCATTTTTAAATTGTGAACTTTGTACAAATTTTGTCATGCTGGATGTTAACACATCTTACTCTAAATAAAAAAGGTGTTGCCACATTTGTAGCACGAAGGATGTCTGGCCCGGGTCTGCGTCTTCACTTGAGTCTGGGAATCGGCGTCCGGGCCCATGGGATCCTCTCGGGCCTTCACTCCAACTGAGTGGCTTTTAGCGTCTTTCCCAGTTTGGTTCTCAACTCTGAGGCGTACGGGAGTCAGTGACTGTTCAGAGACGATGTGAGCGTCTCGGCGTCCCCACCGGGCCTGCTTTGCCCATTTGCCATCGCTCCTGCGCCTCGCTGGGCCGGGTCACCTGGGAGCCAGGCCAGACGGGAGGACATGGCATCTCCCGGCACAGGCCCCCCTGCCAGGGAATTCTCCACCGGCAGGTGCAGCCGCCACACCTGGGGCATCGCCACTGTGCACGCGGCAACGTCGCAGCACACCCAGGGTTGGGGGAGTTATGTCCTTTGTAGTCTTTCTTCTCCTGGAGTCCAGTCGAGGAACCTCACTGCTCCCAGCCGCTCCATCCCTGTCCCCGTCACCCCCTTATTACTGAGAAGTTTCCTGACCTGTCTCCCAGAGCACAGACAGTTTTCAACTGTCCAGGGCCGTCGTTTTACAAGATGTCCCACCCTGGCATGTGTGGCTGCCACCTCCCGACTGACTTGGGTTGACTAGGAGATGTGTCCTTCTCCGGCTTCACAGCCGGGGGCAGAAGGACAGGCGGCCCATCATTGGTTACCTGGGTGTTGTGACTTCCATGCTATTGGTAAGGATCCCAGCAGCAAGTCACCCATAAAACTTGTTACCCTTCAAATATAACCTAACAATGAATTACCCACTTTCACATCAATTATATTAGTAAATGTCACGGTTCAAAATTCCAAAAATACCCTCCTATCATAGACACAATCACTTGAAAAATAAAATTTGAGAAAGAGACTCTGATAGCCTTGGTGAGAATTCACAATTTGTTCCCAGTGGAGCCTGCAGCTGCTTCAAGGTTCAAGTCCCCTGAGCACTTCTGCCAAGCCGCTGTGTCCTGACAGCTCACCTGCACAGCACGGCTGCCTGGAGCGCTGGTGACTGCAGTGACTCCCCCCCGGCTTCGGCGCTGAAGAAGAGGGGCGCCTCTCACGCCCGGGATCCCGGCGTCTGTCTCTCTAGCCCGCAGGGTGGAAGAAGCTCTGTCAACGGTGTCTTTAGGAACAAGGCAAGTTGATGATGTGGTGACTCAGGCCTGTCTGTCAGGATTATTCAAAGCTATTTTCCCACAGGAACGGTGTGCCTGAGAATTGGTGTAAATGTGTTAGAAAGCAACTTAACGATATTTTCAAAAATCTTAGAGAATTTATATTTTGACTCAGTCTATATTAAAAATACCAAAAACAATTGCTAATGTACCAAAATCAATAAAACAACCCTAAAGTCCTATTACAGAGGAATGATCAAGCAGTTCATGATCCATGAACGTTATGGGGTACCAGAGAGCTCTTAAAACAATGGCCATAAAAACCTTTTAGTAAGCGGATTATGGTAAAGTAGGTGAAGAGTGTAGAAAAAAATTACAAATGCGTGAGCAGGTAAGTTATCCGCGAGAAGAGTTGGGCTCTGGCAGATATTTGGAGAGATTTATTCTGAGCCAAATATGACTGACCATGCCCTTGACATGGCCTCAGGAGGTCCTGAGAACACGTGCCCAGGTGGCCGGGGTGCAGATTGATTTTCTACGTTGTAGGGAGACATCAGTCGGCTACGTTGGGGTCACGCACTGGATCGGTACAGAAAGGCAGAAGGGCAGGTGGCTTCCAGGGCACAGGCAGATTTAAACGTTTTCTGACTGGTTCAAAGTGTTACTGGCAATTGTGGGGAGTGTACGGGTTGGAAAAGGGGTTGTGTGGAGACCACGGTTCTTATTACGCAGACGAAGCTTCCAGGCAGCCGGCTTCAGAGACAATAGATGGTAATTTTGGTTGTTGTTGTTTTCAATTTGAGATGGAGTCTCGCTGTTTCCCCGGAATGAGACCGGAGTGCAGTGGCACAATCTCGGCTCACTGCAACCTCTGCCTCCTGGGTTCAAGCGACTCTCCTGCCTCGGCCTCCTGAGTAAGTGAGACTACAGGTGTGCGCCACCAGGCCCAGCTGATTTTTGTATTTCCAGTAGAGACAGGGACTCACCGTGTTGGCCAGGCTGGTCTCGAACTGCTAACCGCAGGTGATCCACATGCCTCAGTCTCCCAAAGTGCTGGGATTACAGGCATGGGCCACCGCGCCAGCCAATGGTCAACGGCTTTCGGTTGTTTTAAATCAGACTTAGGGTCTGTGTTGATGACGGGAATGCTGGCGGGTGGCTTTTCCTGAATTCCGAGAGGGAGGAGCGCTCAGTGAGTTACGTCCCACCCCTCCCTGTCATGCCCCGAACCAGTCTTTCAGGTTCAGTTTGGAGCCCTGATGGAAGAGAGGGTCCTTTCGGGTTAAGGCCGGGGGCTCTTTGAAGTTTATTTTTGGTTTGCAGTGTTTAGATCCCGCTGAAGTTGGGTTGGCCTTCGTGGCTGGGTCTGGCAGGAACACGCCCCAGGGCCCCGCCCGAGGAAGTCACAGGAGAAGGTGGAGGAGACAGGAACAGGAGGGGTCAGGGGAGCACTGGTTAGAAAATCAAGGTCTCTACGTTCAGGGTCAAGAACGGAAAATGGCCGCGGGGCAGAGAGCACAGTAAAAGGCACGGTGTCTTCTGCTCGGTTCCCTGGGGTCCTTTGAGACCCGCCAGCCGCACGTACTTGGCCTTATGAGGCCGAAAGAGAAGGCCTGACTTCACATTTTTCTCACCATGGGCAAACAAATTAATTTTTCTTTTTAAAGCAAAAGGCCTGAGCTCATGAGGCTGATTCTGGAGGTTTGGGAGGAAAAGGCTTGGGGCTGGCACTCCCCGGGTGCACAGGGCATCCTTAGAAGAGCTCCTCCACTCTTCCGGGGCCCACGGCTGCATCCCGGGTGCCTGGGTATGGAAACGGGAAGAGCACAGGGCCCCCAGAGCACAGCGGGAGGAGGGAGAGACGTAGTGAGCGGGAAACACACATTCTGCAACATGCACACAGCATGCTGCTACTGCCCACCCTGCAGGGAGCCCGCCCGGCCCCCATCACCGCCATCCATCAGAGACCCCGTGGATTCCGAAGCCTGGCCCCGCCGCCCCCAGTGCTCTTACCGCTGAGAGGGTGGGCCAGCATGCCCCCACGCCCCGTGTCAGGAAAGAGCTGCTCCGGTTCCATGAGCAGTCATTTCTGGCCCTTAGCACAGCTGCATGCGGCGCCTCTGAGCTCACCGAACGCACTCTTTTCTGTGCAGTTCATTTGAGGCCTTTTCTGCTCAAGAAAGACATGAGCCAGTATGACCGACAGCAAGAGTTCTCTAGCCAGTGTCGCAAGGATTGACAGTGTGTCATCACAACTATAAACCAAAAATAAAACTCGAAGGCCGCCAAACAAGCGAACGAATGGACCCCTCCCCTCTGCCAAGGGCTGCTAAAGTAAAGCCGAAGCACTGGTTCAGGCCATGCGAGGAAGTCGGGCTGGACATCCTCGTTCTACCCTCCGGCCTCTGGAACTCAGGCACAGCTGACCAGCTAACATTGAAACGGAGGCCTGGAGCCTGGCAGAACAGACGCTTTAAGTCTGATAAGAAGCATTTATGATTTGTTCTCTCTGAAGCCTGCGACACAATGGCTTCATATGCATGGTAAGAACTTTGGGCTCCACAGCCCCTGATCTTAACCCAGACACTCGCTTCTATGGATTCAGGTCCTCAGATGAGCTCTTTCAACCAATTGTCACCCAGGAAAGCTTCGAATCCACTTATGACCTAAAGTGTCCCCAGCACTTTGAGTTGTTCCACCTTTCTGGACCGAGCTAAGCTAGCGCACACCTTACATGCATTGATTAAGGTCTCATATCTCCCTAAAATGTGTAAAACCAAGCTGTCCCCGACCACCACGGACACGCCCTTAACCTGTCCACAAACAGGCAAACTCTATAATGTTTAAAGAGGTTTACTCTTAGCCAAATGGGAGTGACCATGGTTGACACAGCCCTCAGGGGGGTCCTGAGGACATGCGGTTTGAGCTTTTTAACCAGAACGCAGTTTTAACTTTTTTTTTTGAGATGGAGTTTTGCTCTTGTGGCCCAGGCTGGCATGCAATGGCACCATCTCGGCTCACTGCGACCTCCGCCTCCCAGGTTCAAGCGATTCTTCTGCCTCAGCCTCCCGAGTAGCTGGAATTACAGGTACGTGCCCCCCGCCCAGCTAATGTTTGTATTTTTAGTACAGACAGGGTTTCTCTACATTGGTCAGCCTGGTCTTGAACTCCCAACCTCAGGTGATTTGTCCGCCTCAGCCTCCCAAAGTTCTGGGTTTACAGGCGTGAGCCACCCGGCCCGGCCGGGCAGCCTGGTTTTATACATTTTAGGGAGGCGTGAGACGTCAATCAAACACATTTAAGAAACATATTGGTTTCATGCAGAAAGGTGGGAAAACTGAAAGCAGGAGCTGCCAGGCTTTCTGCGAACTGAAACATTTTCCGGTTGACAATTGGTTGTTTGTCTAAAGACCTGGGATTGATGGAAAGGGGACATTCCAGTGAAGGTAAAGACTGTGGAGACCAGAGTTCTTTTGAAGTTCTACAGTGGCTGCCCTTAGAGACAATAGATGACAAATGTTTCCTATTCAGATATTTTTTTTTTCTTTTTTCTTTTCCTTTTGGGACGGAGTCTTGCACTCTCGCCCGGGCTGGAGTACAATGGTGTGACCTCAGCTCACTGTAACCTCCGCCTCCTGGGTTCACGCGAGTCTCCCACCTCAGTCTCCCAAGTAGCTGGGACTACAGGCGCGCACCACCGCACCCAGCTAATTTTTCACTACGTTGGCCGGACTGGTGTTGAATGCCTGACCTTGGGACCCACCCACCTCAGCCCCCAAAGTGCTGGGATTATAGGCGTGAGTCACTGCCCCGGCCTTCCTATTCAGATTTTAGTTAATCTCTTTAGGATTAGGAGGGCCTGGGAGAAAAAGATCCAGCTATATGAATAGAGATTCTTTACAGATGCAAAATTTCTTCCACAAAGAACAGCTGTGCAGGGCCATTTCAAAATATGGCAGAGAGACATGTTTTGGGGTAAAATATTTGGATTTTCTTCCTTGTCTGGTAACGTTATACCAGGGTCAGGTTGGAAAACAAGTCACGATCTACAGAGTTAAATAAAACCCATCCGAAGAGAGTGTGTTTGCAAGGCATGGCTCCCCAGACCTCTTCAATAGGAAGTTGGGAAAGATTTTTTTAAAAATCAGAGTTCAGTCCTCAGCCTTAGCAAAATAAGCTTCTGAACTGATTGAGACCTGTCTCAGATACTTACTGGTCTACGTAGCACCACCGGGTGCTGCAGCAGCGCTCAGGGTCTTCGGGGAGAAACAATTTAGCACACGAAGAGAATCAGGCTTTCATCCTTTATACTTCACTTACTGTGACACACGCACGTTATCCGTCACTGTTCAGACACTGGGTCAAATGGGAAACAACACGAAGAAAAATGCCATCCTAGTAAGTGTCGTTGGCATCGACCTCCCTGTATGATAAAGTGAGCAGATGGCAGCCCGTGAGCACCCTGACTCTCGGCACCAAACACAGTGGCCGATGGAGAGGCCTCACAGTGGGTCCTAATGGGGTCTCCCCTGTGCAAGGCCAAATATGGGGTGCTGGACGGTCCTCTGGAATCACCTCTGGTCTCCGATGCCCCTTGCATCCTAATTTCCTTTCATCCTCTTCTTGCTTTTTAATTAAATTGTTTTTTTTCTTTCTAGAGCACTCTGTTCGCATCCTTCCAGTGGCTCCGAATCCTTGTTGAGCAAGGTAAGGTGAGGAAATAAAACAGGATCAGCATTACCAGCAAATCAGGAGTGTGTGTGGGGATGGCCTGATAAAGGCTGGAAATTAACCAGAGAGGGAAAGGAGGGAGGGGCGGGTGATGGAAGCAGAAAAGGAGAACTCTGTCTTAGAGCCCGAAGAGGGATGATCGAAGGTACATCGTGGCTATCAGTACCTAGGGCCCAGCCACTGTCCCTGGTCCCCACCACAGCTTTGTTTCCCTGTCCACGCCGTGGGAGCCCGGCCTTCCTTAGGCTCCCCTCCTCCCCTCGGAGGCCGTCAGCCTCGTCCAGCAACAGCAGACACCCGTGCTCTTTCCACGGGCCGCCGGCAAAAAACGGGAAGCATCTGATGAAAACTACAGGCGATCACAGTGTCTGCCTTTTCTTTTTCTTTTTCTTTCTTTTTTTTGAGACAGAGTTTTGCTCGTTACCCAGCCTGGAGTGCAGTGGCACAATCTCGGCTCACCGCAACCTCCGCCTCCCGGGTTCAAGCGATTCTCCTGCCTCAGCCTCCTGAGTAGCTGGGACCACAGGCACACACCACCATGCCCAGCTAATTTTTGTATTTTTAGTAGAGACGGGGTTTCTCCGTGTTGACCAGGATGGTCTCGATCTCTTGACCTCATGATCCACCCGCCTCGGCCTCCCAAAGTGCTGGGATTACAGGCGTGAGCCACCGCGCCCGGCCCAGTGTCTGCCTTTTCTAAGGAACAAGCTGTTTCCTTCTCGTGTGTGACATGCGAACAGTAGGACTTCACCTCATTTTCCTTCCTTGATATGTGGGGAACAAAAACACACCCAAGACCGTCTGGGGAGAGAGGAGGCGTGGCCCGGTTAAACGTCTGCTGTGCGTCAGCCCCAAGCAAGGCATCTCACAGTTGTCCCCACAGAAGGGGCCTCCCATGCCTGAGCAGCATCTGCCTCAGAAACCAGCCTTGTGAAGGCATGTCTGATGGCCGAGGCCTCTCTCCAGGAGCAGCTTTGTCAGGCGTGTCTGACGGCAGAGGTCTTCCTGAGAAATGTCTCACCGCAATGAGTGAGACACCCAGTCCTCTCCTCGTCTCTTCCCAGAGAGACTCTCTGCCCCTCTACCCAGCGGGCGCCGTGTAGGAGTAAGCAGGACTCTGCTCCCTCCTGTACTAGGAACGACCTCTTTAAAGGCAGATGAAGCCTACGAATGTTAGGATCCAAGTCAGACGTGACCTATCCAGAAAAGAAGGTTTTAAAAGAAGATAGCATTGTCATGCTCAAAGATCTTCAGAACGTAGGAGCTAAAGTTATTTAGGTAAACTCAGTGCAGAGGTTAATCAGGGGACATAGAAGTCTAGATGGGGGTTACTGACTTTACAAAGAAACTGAAAAATTGAGGTTGTGACGCTCCCTTAAAATGAGACCATCACCCAGGCACCACGTGTTTCCCAGACAGTCCCAGCCTGTCTCTCTAATGGTTTACAAGACATCATAGAGCTGGGAAGGCAACCCAGAAATCACTTGGGAGCCCCAGATTGTTTCCTAGTAGGGTGGAAATCAGCAAAGACTGTCCAAATGAGAACAGACAGAGGCTGTTTATCCCCAGGTCCTTAGAGCTAGGGAGCCGGCCACCATCACTTGCATTTTCACAGAGACTCCGGCAGGCTGGGCGTGGGAGCTTCCGGTGGAAGGGAAGGCCCCCGGTGAGCCCTGATGGAAGCTGCTGGCCTGGGGACTGGGACGACAACTAGAATTGGGGTGTCATGTGTGAGTGTCGGGGAGCATGTTTGTCTTCCGCGGTTTGTCTTCCGTGGGACCAGGAGCCGGGGCAGCTGTGAGTCACTAAGCTCTGACCAGTTGGGGCAGATTGTTACGGGGTTATTGTTGAACTTTTTGGATCATCCCTAGAGACAGCGATCAGGATGCCTCAAGTCTGATCAGCAGATAGCAGGCAGCATCCTGGGCTGTTCGCTGCAGGTAGGGCTTGGTTTCCTGCGCAGGCTGCGGGTCGGATTTCTGCTTTTACACGTGGTCGGTCCATGGCCCCCTTGTATTTTCATCTCTCAGTCATAGGCATCTTTCACTGTTGCAAAAATTAGAATAAAGAAATAAAGCATTTTCTGTGTTAGAATTGAATCTACTGTGAAGAAAGAAAATAACTTTTATCTAAGGAATGTGAGCCCTTTCAAATTCTTAGACCCAAAGAGGCCACAATGAGACGGCAGTCGTGACTCACCACCCGCCTGGAGCTGTGTTCGTCTCTGAAAGCCTCCTGTTGCACAGCCTCGGTACGCCCCACCGGACGCCGTAAACCCCTGCCCATGGCTTGCCAGGGATTCTGCAATCGCTAATCAATGCTATTGCTGCAAACCACCCGTGCCAGCCTCCTCACTGTGCCCCGCTTCTGCCTTTAAAAGCTGCCTGTCCAAAGGCGGCACAGAGCTCCCGGCCAGGGTTGCCTGGGGCTGAGTCTTCCAGGCAGCTGTCGGTGCTTGGGCTCAAGTCAACTCTTTAAATCACACTTTCTGCTTCTGCCTCTCCCTTTTAGGGTGACAGCTCCTTCCCAGTGTCCTTTAGTGCAACATGATCCAGCAAAATAGAGAAGTGGCCAAATCTCATCTCCATCCTTGTTAGTTTTGTGGGTGGAAGGATTTTGCCTCCCGGAGTCCCCATTAGGGCAAGCTTAAAATTTCAGGCAAAAATCTGCAATGCCTGTGAATCTGAAAGAAAGGTCATGAAAGAACCAGAGCCCTCAAAGATGAATGCCCTCCTGCTCGACACAAGAGAGTCCCCCATCCCCCGCAACCCTACCCGTCTTGGTGTCCTGTGCAACTTCTGACTCTCTCGTGTGTGCGGGTCTGACCCTCCTAATTCTAGATGCACAGAATCTGAGGGCAGATGCCCTGGGAGAGTTACACAGAGACAGCAGAGTTTGCAGTGGCAAAAAGGCACTTGGTATTTGCTAAGAGTGGACTCTGGAAAGCTGAAAGGACAGTTAAATACATTGTTAGAAGGAAAACCTCAGCCAAATGACGTGTAACAGAGCCTAAGGGAGCAATGACTGATCGGTGAATCGGCAGCCTCCTGAGCCAGAGGAGGCTCAGAGACTCCAGCGCAGCCATGAAGTGGAACGTTTAGGGACACAAAAAGGAAAATGACAGACAGGAAATGCAGGTCGCAGCTGGGCTGGTTGCCGCTCAGCATTTGCCTTATTTGAACAGGGTTTGAGCAGCTGGCCTCCTCTGATGAGCCAAAACGTGGTGACTGGCGTAAGAGCAGGTCACAGCGTGCAGAGCAAGGCAGCTTGAGGCCGAACTTAACCCACAGGACCTGGCCGCCAACTTACCCTCCAGCGAGATAGGTTTTAGTCTCTTAGGCTGACAGACACCTTGATAGCTGGAAGCAAAGCAGAGAGAACGCGGCCTCAGGAAGGGGTGTTGCCAAGTGAGGGAGCCAGAAGCTTCCACCTCCAAATCGCCCGTTTGGCATAAAGATGGCTCTGAGCCCAAGGGCACTGAGCAGGAGCAGACGCGTGGGAGCTGCAAAAGCAAGGCACAAGCGCTCCTTTCCTGAGGACACGCCGCCTTCCTAAACGGTGTCCCCCTCTTTTGTTAGCTCAAAAGGATAATTAACTTTGGTTATTCATTAAAAAGTTAACTTTCTAAAGTATTAAATTTCATTTTAAGCTCTGGCTTGAAGTGCCGATGTCACTGAAGTAACATTTTTCTTGTAAAATCGTGGTTTTCTCTTTTTCTAAGACAGCAGGAGGTTCCTTCCAGTTCTTGATAGATAAAGGGAGCCTGGTGGCCTTGCCTAGCTGCAGAGGAGCACTGCAGGGCGCAGGTATTCCCGCAGCCGCCAGCTACCGGGAGGGCGAGGGCTAAAGCAGCTTCACCAAGACCCGGGGACCTCAAAGGCCAGTTCCCTCCTGTTCTTCCCAGGGAGTTTCTGCTCTCAGCAGTGGGGGCCGGACCCCTCTGGGTAGCAGCCCCGCCCCACAGCGCTGGTTCACAGAGCACTTTTACCATCACCTTCTCATAACTAGCCTCCACCACCCAGAAGCCCACAACCCTTCTCCCTTGCTGGTGTTTAAACCCAGGCTCTGCACACCCCTGGGAACCACTCACCTCTGGGGACCCCCCGTGGACACAGAGGCTCAGAAGCTTTGGTTTGTTTTCTCCTATTAGGCTCTGTGGCTGGCCCCACTTGTGTGGTCCAAGCTGGAGAACCTGATATAAATAGAGAAAAAATGTTTTCCTTCCCCTGAACTACAGGCAAGACTGTGGGAAGTCTCCCAAGTTACCGATTCACAACTTTTGGCGGTTATCTGTCTCACATTAGCCGTTGTTGTGGCTCTTTACCTTTTATCTTTGTTGTGGGTGGGGCCGGAGTCTCTCTGGCGCCCAGGCTGGAGTGCAATGGCGCAATCTCAGCTCACTGCAAGCTCCACCTCCCAGGATCAAGCGATTCTCCTGCCTGAGCCTCCAGAGTAGCTGGGATGACAGGCACGTGCCACCACACCCGGCTAATTTGGTATTTTTAGTGGAGACGGGGTTTCTCCGTGTTGGTCAGGCTGGTCTCGAACTCCCGACCTCAGGTGATCCGCCTGCCTCGCCTCCCAAAGTGCTGGGATGACAGGCGTGAGCCACCACACCACATGAGCGACCGGCTCTTTACCTTTTTTATAAAATCATCTAAAAAAGCAAAAGGTGAAGTGCTTTTCCTCAGTATGCCAAGAGAATTATTGAATATAGAGAACTGATTGGAGCTGCAGTTACTAAAAACCAACTTCACTACTTTGATAAAGGTTATTAAAATTAAAACCCATTAAAAATTAATACTGGTGACCGTATGTCACTTTGCATCTTTTAAAAACAGACGCGCTCCCAAAATGTTTGTAACTCGTGTTGTAGCTAATACTGTCAGCACAAAATGTAACCACAGGGTGAGCAGCTTGGCAGGAAAGACGGTTATGGAACAGCTAACTCAGGGTGACTCAGGTCAGAGCAGGTGACTACGGGAACAGATGTGAACCGCTGGTTAGAACTGGTGGAGAAGGTTGTTTATGAAACTACGGGGAGTTAAACTTTAAAATGGAGGACAAAGGACTGAACACACTGATACGTGGGTTCTTTGAAGAGAAACTTAGAGCTCATCGTGTCCAACAAAACCATTTGTATGCTTTTTTCACTTAAACAGATGTGTGTTCCTGATCCTAGGAGCATCAAAGACAATGCAGAAGCTGACTGGTTGGCCTCAGAAGGATCCAGAACATCGGGGAGGAATCTCCGCGGGTGTTCCTGCCCTCCTGGAGGCCGCCCTGCTGGTGCTAGCTTCCAGGAGCTCCTCCTGCTCTCCTGGGAGTCTATGCGACGCCGTCCCGCCCTGAGTTCTTTCCACGTGTTTCCAGCACTGTTGTGAGCAGGTCAGCCAGTCACCACACACGCCGGGCTGCTTGTTGGACGTTCATTACTGAGGGTCCCTGGACGCTGACGTGCCTGCTGCTGGTGAAGTACGTGCCATTATTTGCTGCAGTGCTCAAAATACGTCCTGGGTGGAAAAATGTTCTTCAGTGCTTTAGGCTTATCTGATGGAAAGCTGGAAAGCTTAGCCTGCAGGCACAGTTTACAAGTTCTTTCAGTGCAGCCTAAGCGGGGGTCCCTTCACTCTTCAGACTTGGAAAGCCGGCCTTACGTCTGGACTTGAATCTCGGTCTCTGACCTTCCTCCCCTCTCTGCTCTGGTCCTGCAGGTGGGGAGACGACCTCCAGCCTTCGTCCTTCATTCAGCCTCCACTTCCCGGTGCAAAACCGTGTACCAGGCAAGCTCTTCCTGAGACCTGCTGCTCATCGAATAATTTGCAAACTGCATTTATTTTAACCTAGGATCTGGGTATGTGCATGTGCGAGCAGAGTGGCATGGGCCAATGGGGAATGCACAGGCCTCCTGAGGCTGGGAGGGGCCGCGTGGACACCCCACACTGCTCTCCAGGAGAAGCCCTGAGAATTATGCCCACGGGCTTCTGTTCATTCATCGCTGTGCTTGGCACAGTATGAAATCTCAGTGTGAGGAACTGGAGGCCGGGAGCTCAGCTGTGTGTGTGAACCCACTGCTGGGTGCCCTCCTGCTGGTGTGCTCTGGGTGGGGTCGGGCCTGGCCCTGGGGTCCTGGAATAGTCCCTTGGGGCCCTGGAACAGTCAGGGCAAATGGTCACTCTGAGGGCAAGCCCAAACAAGCAAGGCTTCAAGGGCACGCGGAAAAGTCCCACTGTGCAGCTCGCTGATCGCACAGAAAGCAGCCTGGAACATGGAGCCTGCGCTGATCTGAGGAGAGGCCGAGAAAATGTGATGGAACTCGGACACAGAGGAGCCTGTGAGCCTGACACCCACAGATGCTGGCGGATGCCACTCACTCAGGGCTCTGTACACCCTGGGAGTCACTCACTCACTCACTCAGGGCTCTGAACACGCATCGCCCTTGGCTCCACCATCAGGCCCTTGGGATCCCAGTGACAGGCAGCAGCCCTCTGTTGGGTGCCCTCTGTGGTCACACTTGTCATTCCTCCCAGAACATCCCTCAGGGGCAGCAAGAAGGGAGGGTCTGTACATTCCACCCAAGGCCAGAGCTCCACACAGTCAAGGGAGGGTCCCGTGCATTCCACCGGAGTCCAGAGTTCCACCTGTGCAGCAGAAAGGCCCAGCAGCAGGAGCTGCCTGTGTGAACAGCGGCCACCCCTCCTTTCTGCAGATTCTATCCCATGACCTCTGGGGTGCAGCCTGGGAACACGCACCCTCACCAGCCCGATGTCAGGGCACTTTCTCACCAGCCCCATGTCAGGGCACATACAAAGTCAAGCGAGAGGCTGGATTCTCAAGGACCTGAGAACTATGTCCTTGAAAAGTCACCACCACGGAAGACCACATCACTCTCCCTGTTTTCTGGGAGGAGGGCCCAGCTTGTCCCCCACCTCGAAACTGCACAGCCTCTGACCCAAGCTGCGGGAAGTGAGACTTCTTTCCGCCTTTGCCATCTGCGCACAATTGCCTCTGCTGCGTTCCCCGCTCTGGGTGAATGAGTCTTCCATCATCCAGTTCCCTTCCACGTTCCCTTCCACGTTTGCAGAGAGGTTTGTGAGGTGTGGGTCAGGACGAGGGGTGTTTCCCATGACTCCTCGCCAACTCGAATTCCAGCACCTTAATTAGAAGCCTCCATGGCGATGCCAAGCCTGGCCTGGTGCTGCGTCTGTGTGTGAGCCCAGGTGGATGAGCTCCCGGGGCCTCCCTGGCGATGCCAAGCCTTGCCTGGCGTCTGTATGAGCTCAGGTAGATGAGCTCCCCGGGCCTCCCTGGTGATGCCAAGCCTGGTGCTGCGTCTGTGTGAGCCCAGGTGGTTGAGCTCCCGGCGGCCTCCATGAGGCAATGCCAACCCTGGCCTGCTGTCTGGTGCTGTCTGTGTGTGAGTCCAGGTGGATGAGCTCCCGGGGCCTCCCTGGCGATGCCAAGCCTGGCCTGGCGTGTGTGTGTGAGCCCAGGTGGGTGAGCTCCCGGGGGCCTCCATGAGGCAATGCCAAGCCTGGCATGGTGCTGCATCTGTGTGTGACCACAGTGAGATATCTCACAGGGTGCTCCGTGGTGTTGTAGGGCTTCAGTTCATTCAAACCCCACATGGCTCCCCTGGTGACAGACATCACACGGAGACACAGAGGTCCAGCTTCACAGTGCCCAGCTTTGAGCGGTGGGTGCAGGAACTGACCTGACACCCTCCCCCAAAGCAGCTGTAGTCACTGTGACCTCAGCCTCAGTGAGTAGCCTGGTGGCCCCAGCGGCGCCTCTGGGATCCCTAGGGCTGGGAGGTCGAGGCTGCGGTGAGCAGTGATCGTGCCATTGCACTCCAGCCTGGATGACAGAGCAAGACCTTGTCTCAGATAAAAATTTTAAAAACCCCACAGAATTAGCCATTATTGTGGGATCTTGGTTTGCTCAAAAGGGGAAACTGATGATACATAAGAAAAAGCCTGAGTTTTGACTTGTACGGTGGGTATTAAAGTCAAGACTGTGAGGCTGGTGAAGAACGATAAACCTTGGCAAACATCAGCTTTTGCTTCGTGCTTTTGTTTCAGCATTGTCCGTAGAGTATGTTGGAAACTCTGTCAAAATACTGTCTCCATCCATGCCGCTCCAAAGACAGGAGAAAACAGGGCCAGGCCCCAGGGGCCCGTGGACCCGCCAGTGCCTCACAGACCTGCCTGCGAGCGTCTTGATGGGAACATGGATGTTTTATCTCCTGAAATGCAGGAACCTGGCCCACAGGTCCTTTATGCCTTCTGAGCTCCTGTGCCCGATTCAGTCTGCCCAAGGCTCCTATAGGGGAGGGAAGCAGGGACTGATGGTACCAACAGGAATTGAGTGGCAATCATAGGACTTCAGTCTCTTCCAGCCACGATGTTACTGCTTTGTGCTGTGAAGGGTGGTCTGAGCGTAAATTTGAGCAGAGTGTGCCCAAAAACTATTTTGGACCGAAGGACGTCATGTGACTCAAAATCCTAACGGACACCTGTCCTGGTTAATCAAGATGCTTTTGGTAATGTGGCTCCCAGGTCAAAAGTTTAGAAATGTGAAATCGAAGTCATTTTTAATACCTAAGGCCTAAATTCCCTTTTCCAAGTAAAGCCTGTATTCTTTGCCCCATTATTGAGAAGGAAAGTTGAATTCCTTGGAAAGGTCAGGACTGATAAGGCAGAAGGCTTGAACCCACCTTCACTGTTTGTATTTCCAGCCCATAGACACATGCCATCATTTGCAGCCCTTTCGTCAGTCCTGCGGGATATTCGTCCCATTTCATAAATGAAGATTCTGAGGTTCTGAGTGGCTCGGATTGTTCAATGTCAGGCAACTGGTAACTGTCAGAGCTGGCTATAAATCCAGACTCTCTGCCCCTCCAGCCAAGCAACAGAAACTCCCACACCATAGCCCTGAGACAGCCAGGAAGGCCAGGTGCACCTCTGCAAGCTGCAGATGTGGAGGGCTCCCACCTGCCGGGCTTCTGGGGTCTGTGCTGTGGGGCCCACCCTGAGGTGGTGTCGGGTGAAGAGGAAAGGGTGGTCCAAACTCTCCACACCCTGCCCTGGAGCCCGTCCGGCAGTGCTGGAGCAAGAACCGTGGGGTTTTGAGTCTCAGCTGGAACGGAGACTGAAGACGGGGCAGAAATGCACTCAGCTCCTCTGGGTGAGGAGGCTCACTCTTTTGAAGTTGGATTGAATTTAAAAAAGAGGGTCCTGGAATTTTCTCATAAAACGAACACAGTCGTTCTACAGTGGGGTGTGGGAAACACACCTGCAGCTCAAGCTCCAATGGTTATTGGTGCGACGGCTGACACTGGCTTCAAGGCGATGTGAGCCGTATTTACCACAGTCATGCGCGGAAGCTCCTGACACCTTAGAAAACATCCACCAGGGCTGAGTCCAGTTTTGCCGAGTCAGCAGTGACTCTGGCTTGGGTGGAACTGGCCTGTGCACCCCGCTGTTGTTCCTAAAGTAATGGCCTTGTTAGAAAGGATTACAGGGGCATTTGGGACAGGATCTAATTATGATTTTTACCCCCCTTAGCCAGACACATGCTGAGCATCAGATCACGTGCTTTCGGCTGCAGAGGAAGTATCCTGGCCCACGTGGAGGGAGGGTGCATACGCTGCTCAAGTTCCCTTCTACCCAGGGCCCTGTGTGGAGTCACACGCCATTATCTGTGCTGTTCCATGACTACTCCCCAATGTGGGTTTGATTTTTTTTTTTTTTTTGAGAAAGATGATCTCAGCTCACGGCAACCTCCGCCTCCCTGGTTCAAGCAATTCTCCTGCCTCAGCCTCCGGAGTAGCTGGGATTACAGGCATGTGTCACCATGCCCAGCTTGTTTTGTATTTTTAGTAGAGACTGGGTTTCACCATATTCGCCAGACTGGTCTTGAACTCCTAACTTCAGGTGATCTACCCGCTTCGGCCTCCCAAAGTGCTGAGATTACAGGGATGAGCCACTGTGCTTGGCCACGGTTTGTGTTTTATAAAAATAATTTATTCTTGAGGATATGGGGGCTTTTGCATGCTTTTCTTTTCTTTATTTTTTGAGATGGAGTCTTGCTCTGTTGCCCAGCCTGGAGTGGAGTAGTGCAATCTCGGCTCACTGCAACCTCCACCTGCAGGGTTCAAGCGATTCTCCTGCCTCAGCCTCTCCAGTAGCTGAGACTACAGGTGTCCACCACTATCCCCAGCTTATTTTTATTTTTTTAATAGACATGGGGTTTCACCATGTTGGCCAGGCTGGTCTTGAACTCCTGACCTCAGGTGATCTACGC
>PVKP010038645.1:0-20736 GCA_004027715.1 Plecturocebus donacophilus
TCTGATGCGTCTGTGAGGGTGCTTTGGAAAGACCTTAGTATTTAAATCAGTGAACTGAGTAAGGATGTAGACAGCCAAATGTGGACAGGCACCAGCTGATCCAATGAGGATGCAAATAAAACATAAAGGCAGAGAGGAAGGGTGAATTTACTCTCTCTTTTGAATCTGATACATCCACTTTTTTTGCTGTTGGACATTGGAGATCCAGTGTTTGGACATTGGAGATCCAGCACTTTGGGAGGCTGATGCGGGCGAATCACAAAGTCAGGAGTTCGAGACCATCCTAAACAACATGGTGAAACCCTGTTTCTACTAAAAATACAAAAATTAGCTGGGGTAGTAGCACACATCTATAATTCCAGCTACTCAGAAAGCTGAGGCAGGAGAATCATTTCAACGTAGGAGGCAGAGGTTGCAGTGAACTGAAATCAAGCTACTCCACTACAGCCTGGGAGACAGAGGAAGATTCTATCTCCAAAAAAAAAAGTCTTAGTCTGTAAGAGAGTGTGCCTCTGACATAACTTGGTCCAATGTCCCTCTCAGGTTTAAAATAAACCTGTTAACTGTCGAGTCACCCTTTGTATTTCTCTCCTCTTTCTTTAATTCTTACAATAGTAAGACCCCTCAAGTCTACAATAAACATAAAAAATCAGCTAAGCATGGTGGCATTGGTGACATGCACCTGTTTAGTCCAAGCTAGTCAGGATGCTGAGGTTGGAGGATTACTTGAGCCCAGAAAGTCAAGGCTATGGGGAGTCAAGATTGCACCAGGTGCACCCCAGCCATGGTGGAAAAGCAAGACCCTGTTTAAAAAAAAAATATTTGCTGCTGTTACTGATATCAGTAGCAGCCTGTTTTGTTTGTTTTCTCAGATTTTTACTTTTGAAAAATGATACAGGCCAGATGCGGTGGCTCATGCCTGTAATCCCAGCACTTTGGAAGGCCAAGGCAGGTGGATCACCTGAAGTCAAGAGTTCTAGACTAGCCTGGCCAACATGGCAAATTTGTATATTTACTAAAAATAAAAAATTAGCCAGGTGGGGTGGTGCATGCCTGTACTCCCAGCTACCCAGGATGCTGAGGCAGGAGAATGGCTTGAAACCAAGATTGCAGTGAGCCAAGATTGTGCCACTGCACTCCAGCCTGGGAGAAACAGCAAGACTCCATCTCAAAAAGAAAAAAAAAGAGAATAAGGTCCAGGTGCGGAGGCTCATGACTGTAATCCCAACAGTGTCAGAGGTCGAGACGAGTGGAACATCTGTGGTCAGGAGTTTGAGACCAGCCTGATCAACATGGAGAAACATTGTCTCTACTAAAAATACAAAATTAGTCGGTCATGATGGCAGGTGCCTGTAATCCCAGCTACTCATGAGTCTGAGGCAGGAGAATCACTTGTACCCAAGAGGCTGAGGTTGCAGCGAGCTGAGATCACAGTCACTGCACTCGAGCCTGGGAGACAGAGCAAAATTCTGTCTTGAAAAAAAAAAAAAGTCCAGGCATTGTGTCTCATGCCTGTAATCATCCCAGCACTTTGGGAAGCTGAGGCAGGTGGATCACGAGGTCAGGAGATAGAGACCATGTTGGCTAAAATGGTGAAATCCCATTTCTACTAAAATACCAAAAATTACCCAGGCATGGTGGCACGCACCTGTAGTCCCAGCTATTCGGGAGGCTGTTGTGGCAGGGGAATCACTTGAACCCGGAGGCTAAGATTGCAGTGAGCCGAGATCACACCACTGCACTCCAGCCTGTGGCAGAGCAAGACTCCAACTTAAAAAAATAAAAAATAAGAAAAGAGAGAATACCGTGGATTTTGAAATGTTTATACAGTCTACGTGTAAACCTAATTTGTTTTCATAAATGAAACTAAAAGTTTTTTTTTAATTTTAAAACATTATTGTGTACTGAATAATATCTTACTCTATAAAATGTTAATCTATTCACCTTGCTTAAGATTCTAGATAGTATATGGCAATGATGAATACTGAATAATATAGGTTGATATTGATAGTGAGAGGAGGCAGCCAAATGCCAAGGCATTTGATTTTATTACACACCATTTATATTACATAAATTGCTTTTTAAAATCTCCAACAAAATGAAGTCCTAAAAATCCCAAATTTTAATTTCTGAACACTTTTAAGATTTGTAAAGGCAAAGGAGAAACTTAAAAACCTGGATGTTCATTATTTATTTGTTTGTTTGTTTTCTTGGTCTACTTCATTAAAATGTAGTCTTCAAAGGGCATTGTAGCGAGCTCTGCAGGCTGCTAGAGTTATGATGAATGTGTTGTTTCTTTCCAAGGTAAAGAATAACATATAAAATTATTGTAATTGCTAGGACGTGTTTTTTATGCATGCCCTCAACATGACACATCTAAATATTGAAAGATTGTAAAAACTGGTACACATTGCCACTGCAATAAGAATTTTTTAAAACTTTGTACTGACTATAGAGAATTGTTAATAGTTTTTCTCTTTTTTTTTTTTTTTTGCATTTTACTGAACTTAAAGTTTAATAAAATAACGGGCTTAGGAACTCTAAGAGGAGAGCCTATATTTAGACATAGACACCAGCTTCTCATGAAAGAGACTCTTCATCTTTCTCACTGAAATTTCTCTGAGGGTAGTTTACTGATTTCAGGTAGAATTTAACATTCTTCCTAAAAGCAGAAACAAACAAAAAGACTGATAATAACTAATAAAAGCACGCTCAAATTTACTGACAAAATCATGGGTACATCTAAATAATTAGACTCTACCAGCTTTATGTAAATAAGCAAAAATTATAATTACAAAGAAGTCTGGGGAAACAAAATGCCACTTTTGATAAATCGTTCCCACATACACTCACCCAGGTCCCTCAAGCATCCACCTGGAGGGTCCTGTCCCAGAGCAAAGCCAACGTGGCTTGGGCGGGGCGGGGCCGGGTTTCTGCAACCGCAGGGCCCTGTTGGGTCGCAGCCTGCACTGCCGGTTTTCCAGCCGAGGGCGGGGTGGGTGCTGGGCTGGCGGGCATCGAGCCGGGAACCTGCAGCACCAGGTAGGCGATTGCGGAATGGGGAGGCGCGTGGAGGGGCCGGAGTGTCCGCCACCGGGATTCAGCACGGTCCGTGTAGTGGGGCAGAGCCGGGGTTCTGGCTTCACGCTCTGGGAAGTTTGTCCCTGCTGCTCAGTCAGGAAGGGAGAGCGGAGAGCAGGACGCCACAGCACCACGCGGGCCTGGAGCTCGGCAGCGTGGGCAGGGCAGCTGGAAGTCGGAGAATTCGGGGCGCAGGAGCTGGGCCACGGCCACTTCCGCACTGAGCGCCCAGGCCAGGAGCCGCCACCTTCTCAGGGTGGTGCGGGAGTTAGACCTGGGAGTCGCATGAAGATACCCGGGCCCCGCCCTCGCCCTCAGCCTGGCCTTGGCCGCCTTAGAGCCCACACTGCCACAGACTGTCTGGTGGAGGACCCTTGGGCCTCCCCTTACCCCCACCCAGGCTCCAGCCACATGGAAAGCGCTTAACTTCCCCATGTGACTCAGCACAAAGGACCCCGGCTGAAACAACTCCAGCTACCTTCCGCCCAGCAACCACCTAACCAATCACCACCCACCCCATCAGCTCCCGCCCAGCAGACTTCCCGCCCAGGACCTAGCCAATCACCACCTGCCCCCTCAGCTCTCCCCCAACTTCCTGCCCACTAAACTTCCCGCCCGGCAGACTTCCCGCCAGGCAACCGGGACTGACCAATCGCCACTCGCCACCTCAGCTCTCCCACTCCCCCAGCTAGTCTGCCCCTATAAAAATCGAAGAACAAAAAAAGCCGGTGTGAGACTGCTGATTCTCCCCTTGTGTACGAGTGCAGTCTGCCCGGAGACTCTCCAATAAAGCCTGAACTCCTCTTTCATCTGGTCTAATTCGGTCGCGCCTTGGGGTCCAAGCAACGAGAGTCCGGGCAGGTCAGACACAGACCCGCCACGGCCGCCCTTGCCCTGCTTTTAAACCTGGTGGGCTAAGGGATCCGTCTGTCCCTACCGGTGCGCATTCAAGGCCAGGCAGATGAGCTGCCAGGTGTCCCGGGGGTGTGTGGCCGCTGGCGGTCAACATCCCGCAAGAGGAAGAGAGTGTTCTGGGAGGGGCCCCAAGGCTAGAGAAGGGAAAGGTGCGCTGGGCCACCTTGCAAAGGCACCACGGCCCGGAGGTGCAGCACCTGCGGCTCCCAGCCAAGTCTCCAAGCGCTCTGGGTGCTGCCCTTCCCTCACATGGGCTGCCAGACTCCCAGCAGCTACCAGAGCCGGTGTGCCTGGTGGTCAGCTGACAAGAGTTTGCCCCCTGAGAACAGGCAATTCTGAGCCTGGAACGGGGGGCGGGGGGCGGGGAGGGCGTGGCACAAACTCCGCCATCCCCAGCCTGGCAGCGTGCATGTGGAAGCCGTCAGTGGGTGAGCAGGAGAACTTGGGAAGAAGGAAGGTTGGCTCCGCGGGCCTGAGTGATTTGCAAGTGAATGAGCTGGGAATGGAGCCGCCTGGGGCGGGATGAAGGGGGTTGCTCAGCCAGCCTCCAGGTGTCTTCCTGGAAAGTCAGTTTCTTCACCTGTCCCAGAGAACAAATATGGCAGGGCTATTTGAAAGATAAAGCCAGATAATCCAGGTAAGAGTTTTTCACCTTGCCTGGTCTTCTGGTTTTTTTCTTTTCTGACTGTTAAGACAATTTGCTGCCCAGTGTCTTCTTCCCGGGAGTGAGTTGAGGCAGAAAAGCAGGACTCGCCCTCCACTTCGGAGTCCCTTTCGGGTGCCCCCTCCCCTGAGGCTCAGTTAAAGCACAAAGCTGGCAACAAGTCCCTTACCCAAAACAGTTGCCGAGTAAAACCATGACTGCCAGCGGGGGATGACGGTGTCTGTGAGCCCCTCTCCCAGGCTGAGAGTTGCCTTTTCTCCAGGCCTTCTCTATCCAAATTCCTTAGGGTGGTCAGCTTCAGACAGAAGTCTAAATTTGATTCTTGTTCTTTGCGTTTGACCCAAGGCTCTTATGATGGAGCACTGCTCCACCTCAATCCCACCTCTGTCCATCCCCCAGTGCACTGAGGGTCCTCAACTGTAATGGCCTGGAATTGGAAACAAGGTTCCCGAGACAGGGGATGTGGCCCTCCCCATCAGGCTAGCCTGACTGTTACCTGATGAACATCAGTCTTAGGGCAAGAAACCCAGGGCAGGGAGAGTCTCTCACCCCTCACATTCACAGGCTGCAGCCATTTAATGAGGTGTAGTGGCCTCTCTTGGACCTCTGGCCTGCAGGATGGGATTTTTACCTTGTGCCACAGTTGGGGAAACCAAGGAACAGGACCAGGAAATAAAATTTAAAAAATTCTGTGATGGAGAAACATCCGCCAGGCCCAGCAAGACTCCTACAGTATTCAGCACTGTTTAGGTTGTGCCCCTGATGTGTTTTTGGCATGTGGCACCCCATCCTCGTTGACATCAATCAGAGACTTGTGGAGGTGAGAGTGGGGTTCTGGCAGAAGGTGCTGTGGGAGACCTTGCCCCTTTTCTTTGACACTGAGAACAGTAAGAATTTTGTTCTTTGGACCAGTCATGGTGGCTCATACCTGTAATCTCAGCACTTTGGAAGGCCAAGGTGGTCAGATCACTTGAGGTCAGGAGTTCAGGACCAGCCTGGTGAACATGGTGAAATTCCATCTTTACTAAAAATACAAAAATTACCCCGGCAGTTGTGGTGTGTACCTGTAATCCCAGCTACTTGAGAGGCTGAGGCAGGAAAATGGCTTGAACCTGAGAAGTGGAGGTTGCAGTGTGCCCAGACTGTGCCAATGGACTCCAGTCTGGGTGGCAGAATGAGACCCTGTCTCAAAAAAAGGAAGCTTTATCTCATATATATGAGGACAAGTGCCCAGTGCCTGTGTGTGGAAGTGGCGCCCCTCTTTTCTTGATTAAGAACTCTTTCTGGGGATTTGGGGCCACGTCCATCTAACAGGTGAGTGGAGCATCTGGGGGCTTAGCTGGCCTGTGCCTTAATGCCCCTCCCCAGGGAGAGCCAGACCCTGCACTCTTAGTGTCCACTCATACCCAGTCCCGCACTCTTCCTCACCCAGCATCTCCCTACCTGACTCTTTTAATTCAGGTTCTGCTGAATCTCTCTGAGGACCCTGTAGACCCAGGATAAAATTGCAGGAGGTGGCAACTCTGCTGCCAACTTATGCCTGAAGTTGGGGTCCCTGGCCTCTTGTGGCACCTAGTGAACAGGGTGGCTGAGCTGACCAAGCATCATCTCTCAGCCTAGCCCCACCCCCACCTTACACTAGTGGAGGCTCCAGTCGTGGCTGGACTGGGTGGTGCTTTGTGTTTCCTCCCAGATCCCAGGGGAGAAGCAGATCCGGAAGGCTGATCTAAATTGTTTAGCTCAGCTGACCCCTTGTTCCCTGCTATTAAACACACACTCTGGTTTATATGCCCTGAGTGTCTGATTGCCTCTGCTTACCTGGTCATCGCGGGCAGATGACTGGTGTTTCTGTCCCATGTATGCTTGCGCTGTGCTTGAGGGTCACTCTCAGGCACCATCTGACAGTGGGCACCGTAGGGTCATTGTGCTCTCCCAGTCCTTGAAAACAGCCCCTGAATAAACTGTGGTACATTCATATGATAGAATTCTAGTGGTCAACAAAGAGAAACAAACTACATCACACTATGGATGAGTCAGAAATGCATTTCTCTAAGTGAAGAAAGATCTAAAAGGCTACATATTATATAATGTAATTATATTGCATAGTAGAAAAAGAAAATCATAGTGATAGAAGAAGAAGGAGGAGGAGGAAGGAAAGAAGGAAGAAGGGGAGGAGGAGAAATGTTGTAATAAACAATGCTGTGTGATACTGTGGGGGTGGGTATATGAGTCTCAACAGTTGTTAAAACCAATGAAATTTTACATCACAAAAAATACACTTTCCTCCTGAGAATTTATAAAAACATAATTTTGAAGAAATTCAGGTGAAATTCAGGCTGTACAAAAATAGTTTAAACTTACTAGAAATGTATTGCCTAATTCTATTGAAGAAAGTGAGGACAAAATATTCTGATGTAAATAATTTTGAAAAATGGCATTTTGATTAAATACTGTAAAACTCAAGAACTGAACAGAAACACTGTGTTCTGATTGATGTTGTTTGCCCATAAGACTATGGATTAGCAATTTTTAAAATTATATATGTTAGTAGCTATCTAGATAGATGGACAGATAGAAGGGGGGAGAGAGAGAGAGAGAGAGAGAGAGAGAGAGAAGATAATTCATGCCTGTTTGTCACTGAAGTTGAAAAAAAAAAAAAAATCAAAGGCAGAATTCCAGAATAAGCCCTGTGGTACCAGACTGAAGTTGGAAATATTTGGATAAAATCATGCCTCTTATATCTGTCAATGCAAAAAGAGATAGAGAGGGAAATAGAGAGAAATGTGTGCATACATGAGTCTATATTTATACATACATTTCTAAACTTTGCTGAGAGAGCTCAGAAGTAGTAAGCAGTGACACCCCAGTATTAATGAGCACACCTGTCTTTTATATCCTGCTTTCTAAGTACTATTCTTCAATAAAAGGGAATGATTCTTTGTAAAAATAGATTATTCTGGTGCTGAATTGAAAAATACAACTTATGGTGGAATATCTTGTGGAGACAGAAAGTTAAAAAGTGCTTTATAAACAACAGAAGACATAGCAAAAGAAGTCAACCTGAAAGACTTCCCAGCAGTCAAAGCTGAACCAACGTGAGAAACAAAATAAATAATGATAGCATTGAATTTTAACCCAGAGAATAAAATAAATATCTATGAGTTTATACAGATATAGAAGAGATTAAATAGGCTGCGCATGGTGGCTCACTCCTGTAATCCCAGTACTTTGGGAGATCAAGGTGAGCTGATCACAAGGTCAAAAGCTCAAGACAGCCTGGTCAACATAGTGAAACCCCATCTCTACTAAAAATACATAATTTAGTGAGGCATAGTGGTGAGAACCTGTAATCCTAGCTACTCAGGAGGCTGAGGCAGGAAAATGGCTTCAACCCAGGAGACAGAGGTTGCAGTGAGCTGAGATCTCACTATTGAATTCCAGCAACAGAGCAAGACTCCATTTCAAAAAAAGAAAAAAAAAATTAAATAAATAAGAAACAAAAGAAAAAACAGAAAGAGAAAGGAAATCTTCTTTATGAAATTCCAAGTAGTAATCAATGCAGATGGATAATGCAAAACAGAAAATTATCATTAGAACATCATATTAATAGTTACTGTAGACAAGCTGTACTAAGGAATCCAAAAATTGTGGATAAAATTTGAAGAAGAAAGTATATATTTATTTGGCCCCAAAGTACCTGCCTCCAAATATTTAAAAATAGCATTTTCTCTCTTTTTTTTTTTTTTTTTGAGATGGCGTCTTGCTCTGTCACCAGGCTGCAGTGCAGGGGTGCAATCTTGACTCACTGCAACCTTCACCTTCTGGGTTCAAGTGATTCTTCCATCTCAGCCTCCCGAGTAGCTGGGACCACAGGTGTGTGCCTCCACACCCAGCAAATTTTTGTACTTTTAGTAGAGATGGGGTTTCACCAGGTTGGCCAGCATGGTCTCCATTTCTTTTTCTTTTTTTTTTTTTAAGTTAGGGTTTCACCATGATGGCCAGGCTGGTCTTGTACTCCTGACCTCAGGTGATCCACACACCTTGGCCTCCCAAAGTGCTAGGATTACAGGCGTGAGCCACCTCACCCAGTCTCTCTTTTTTTTTTTTTTTGAGACAGTTTCACTTTCTCACCCGGCCTGAAGTGCAGTGGTGTGATCTTGGCTCACTGCAACATCCACTTCCTGTGTTCAAGTGATTCTCCTGCCTCAGCCTCCCAAGTAGCTGGGATTACAGGCACCTGTCACCACACCTGGCTAATTTTTGTGTTTTTTAATAGAGAGGGTGTTTTACTATATTGGCCAGGCTGGTTTTGAACTCCTAATCTTTGATGATCCACCTGTCTCGGTCTCCCAAAGTGCTAGTATTACAGTTGTAAGCCATCATGCCCAGCCCTATAAATAGCATTTTGTCTTAATTTTTTTTATGACTTACGACTATTCTAAAGATTATTATACAGTATTGTGACATATATAATGTTTAGATGTAAAATATATGAGAAGCATAAAGACTAAAAAGGGGGTAATTAAAACTTCACAGTGAGCCCCCACACAAGGTGATTTTTACATGCAGACTGGCATGGAAATATTGAATGATGGTGAAGATGCATTTGCTGTCTGATTTCCATGCGTGCTGCTGAGATTTTCTGCATGGCAGCTTCTGACTTTGGAATCTTGGAACGGCACCTTTGTCATGTTAAAAATCAAAACAGAACTTCTAGATGTACTCAGCTATTTTGCTAAATTGCAGCAGAAGAAAATGTTTTCTCTACAGATCTAAATATAAGTCACGATTTCAAGGTAAGAGGTTGTTTTAGGCACAGTAGTTTTAGTCAGTGTTGAAAATTATGAATAGTCTACAAGTGTCATAAAGGGATGAAAAGTTTGTAGACACATGAACTAAGTTTTGTTAAATTAAAACCTAACTGGAGATGTAAACAGACCATAACCTACTTTTGTTCAAATAACTGAGATCTGGCCAATCAAAGGTGGCCAACTGTTCAACCCATGTTTGAAGAAAGCAAATTTCAATCTGTACTCAATCCAGCTGTTTGTGTCCCTCACTTCTGTTCTCTGTACTTCACTTTTCTTTTCCTGTACATAAATATTCTTTTATTATGTTGCTACCAGAAAGGGATCCCAATCTGGACCTCAAAAGAGGGTTTTTGCATCTCACATAAGAATAATTCAGGGTGGGCTGGCCATGGTGGCTCACACATGTAATCCCAGCACTTTGGGAGGCTGAGGCAGGTGGATCACCTGGGGTCAGGGGTTCAAGACTAGCCTGGCCAACATGGTGAAACTCTGTCTCTACTAAAAATACAAAATTAGCCAGGCATAGTGGCAGGAGCCTATAATCCCAGCTACTCCGGAGGCTGAGGCAGGAGAATCACTTGAACTTGGGAGGCAGTGATTGCAGTGAGCTGAGATTGCAGCATTGCACTCCAGCCTGATTGACAGAGCAAGACTCCATCTCAAATAATAATAATAATAATAATAATAATAATATTTAAAAATTTTAAAAAATGGGTGATTCCATAAAGTAAAAGCAGGTTTATTTAAAATGTAAAGAAATTGGCCAGGTACAGTGGCTGACGCCTGTAACCCCAGGACTTTGGGAGGCTGAGACAGGCAGATCATGAGGTCAAGAGATCAAGACCAGCCTGGTCAACATGGTGAAACCCATCTCTACTAAAAATAAAATATTAGCTGGGCATGTGGTGGGTATCCATAGTCTCAGCTACTCAGGAAGCAAATGCAGGAGAATTACTTGAACCTGGGAGGCAGAGGTACAGTGAGCTGGGATTTCGCCACTACACTCCAGCCTGGCAACCATTCTTTGCTCAATTAAACACTATTAAATTTAATTTGTCAAAATTTTCTAATTTTTTTCCCTTTTTTTGAGACAGACTCTTACTCTGTTGCCCAGGCTGGAGTGCAATAGCAGAATCTTGGCTCACTGAAACCTCCTCTCAGGTTCAAGTGATTCTTCTGCCTCAGCCTCCCAAGTAGTTGGGATTACAGGTGGCTGCCACCATACCCAGCTAGTTTTTATATTTTTAGTAGAGATGGGGGTTTCATCATGTTGGCCAGGCTGGTCTCAAACTCATGACCTCAGGTGATCTGCCTGCCACTCAGTCTCCCAAAGTGCTGGAGTTACAGGCATGAGCCATTGAACCCTGCAGACTTTCTAAATTTTAACAGACTGCATCAATAATAGAATCTGAGATAGAGCCTCTAGTGACCACGAAGAGCACCAGGTGACTAAGCAATAACCCACTGTTTCCATGGCTGGAGTTTTGGTAAGTTTCCTCTTGGATTCCCAAGCATCATAAAATTCTGTTTTGAGCTCTCTGAGAGAGTTTAAGCAATTTTCCAATTCAAACTTGATTTGGATATCAGGGAAAAACCTGGACTGGCTCTAGGATGAGATTGGATCTAATAATTAACTGAAATCCAAGTAGAGGTCTCTCTCTTTTTTTCTTTTTCTTTTTTCCCCTCCCTCCCCTCCTTTTTTTTTTTTAATCCAAAATGTGTTTATTGAGATTTTTCCCACTCATCTTGATTCAGAGTGCTTTTAGTGCTGGTTCCCCCTGAAAGAACATCCTTCTGTAAGTCTTGCTTTTCCCTGTGTAGGCTGGCAGAGGACAGTGGAGCAGCCAACACACAAAACTACCATTTGTGCATGGCTAAAGACTATCATGATTTTATAGCATCCTGGTCATTTCACATCCATGAAGTAGGAACTGGGGCTCTGCACCAGGCATTTCTTCTTCTGTTTCCTCTTCTCTTCTGGAGGGGGATGAAGGATATCCTTTGCAATAGGCATGTTCTTGTGGGTAGGTCATGACCACCAGAAAGGCCAGGTAGAGGTTTCTTATGTCACTGGGTCAGGCAGAAATCAGTTCTAATGTAACTAGGCAATGGATTCACCTTGTCCACTGACTACACAGAGCCAATTCATCAAGACAGGGAAATTGCAATAAAGAGTAATTCATGCGGAGCCTGTGTTATGGGAGTCTAAAGTTTTATTATTACTCAAATCAGTCTCCCTAAGCATTTGGGAATCTGAGTTTTTAAAGATAATTTGCTGCATAGGGGAAGGCCAGTGAGTGCTGAACTGTTGGATCAGAAGTAAAATAATGGAAAGTCAAAGCTGTTTCCTTGAACTGAGTCAGTTACTGGGTAGGGTCCACAGATCAGTCGATCCAGTTTATCAATCTGGGTGATGCCAGCTGATCAAGTTCAGAGTCTGAGAAATATTCCAAGCAGTAATTTTAAATTTTACAGCAATGATGTTATCCCCAGGGGCAATTATTGTAAGGTCAGAATCTTGTAGCCTCCAGCTGCATGACTCCTAAACCATAATTTCTAATCTTGTGGCTAATTTGTTAATCTTAAACAGGTGGTCTTTTCTCCTGAGAAAGAGGGAAGTTTGTGTTGGGAAAGGGCTGCTATTGTCTTCATCTTCAACTATGAACTATAAACTATAAACTAAGTTTCTCCCACAATTAGTTCAGCCTACATCCAGGTGTGAACAAGGACATGTTAAATGTTAGAAGCAAGATGGAGTTGGTTACGTTAGATCTAGTTCACCGACTCAGGTATAACTGCAATGGTGGTTTCAGTAAATGGCAATATTTCAAGGGATGTAAACCCCAGCTTCTGAAAATTTACAGGCATTTTTGTTTTCTGCCCCTCTTTGTTTCTTACTCTTGTACTTTTAGGCAGAGAAACATTTTTGGCTAGGTTGATCAGAAAAATCTGAGCCAAACCCAGGTTTCTAAAATTACCAATGCAAAAATCATATTAGTGAGAAAAATTAGAACAGTAAGCTGAGCTAACTCACTCTCCATCTCATCTTTCCCTTAAATATTCCTGGGCCATTGGGCCTAGCTAACTTGTGAAAACATTCAGGCTGTTATTTAAATGATAATAGGCCTTGACTCCAAATTTGACTTTTGTAAAGCTAATAGGAAGCCTTCAGGCTTGGTGGGGAAGAGGGGCACTTGAGTCCTGCCAAGATGCAGAAAAGAAGGAAGTCAGCCATTATTCTGGAGGTTATAAAATATGCAAACGCCATAAATGCTCCTACAAATATCATCACTGCCTTGGAACCTAGAATTGGCTTTTTGAGATATCTCTGCAAGTTTTATGCATGTCTTATCCCCATGGCTTCATCTGGACCTGATGGCTTGTAGACTAACTGACCCAGCTTCTATGACCCCACCAACAAGCTATTCAACCTACAGAAAGGCAGCTTTGACTCCTTATATATATATTTTTTAATTTTTTACTTTCTATAATTTCATCTCCACTCCAAATAATCATGAGCAAGCACCTGTTACCTGATCAACTCACTCCTCATGGAAACTGTCTTTGAAAGACCCCCTATGGCTGGGCACAGTGGCTCAGGCCTTTAATCCCAGCACTTTGGGAGGCTGAGGTAGATGGACCACCTGAGGTCAGGAGTTTGAGACCAGTCTGGCCAACATGGCAAAACCCTGTCTCTACTAAAAATACAAAAATTAGCCAGGGATGGTGGTGGGCACTTGTAATCCCAGCTACTCAGGAGGCTAAGGCAGGAGAGTCACTTGAACCTGGGAGGTGGGGTTGCAGTGAGCCAAAATCATGCTGTTGTATTTCAGCTTGGATGACAAGAGTAAAACTTTGTCAAAAAGAGAGAGAGAGAGAGAGAGAGAGAGAGACCCCCTCACCTATAAGCTTTAGATGAGATGATTTTTTTTTTTTGATATGGAGTTTCACTCTTGTCACCCAGGCTGAAGTGCAATGACATCATCTTGACTCCCTGCAACCTCCGTCTCCAGGGTTCAGGAGATTCTCCTGCCTTATCCTCTCCAGTAACTATTACAGGTGACCACCATCACACCCAGCTGATTTTTATATTTTTAGTAGAGACAGGGTTTCCTCATGTGGGCCAGGTTGGTCTCAAACTCCTGATCTCAGGTGATCCACCCACCTTGGTCTCCCAAATTGCTGGGATTATAGGCGTGAGCCACCATGCCTGGCCTGGATGAGATGATTTAAGTACAAACTCTATCTCCCATGTAGGGTGGCTGCCTCATGTCTAGGGATCACTTTTTCTACTACAATCCAGTGGTCTTTATGAAGCAGGCAGAAATAACCCATTGGGTAGTTATAATTGATGGTAAAATAAAATTTTTAATTTTTCAATAACTGAGTAATTTGTCTTTCAGTTATGACCACATTTATATGTATAACTACTAGACCCTGGAAGGTTTCCCAGACCAAAGAGGGTTCTGGCTGCTTGTTATCATGGTTGAACAATGAGATCCAGAACAACTGAGAAAGAGGAGAGTTTATTTCTGCAAGCAGCTACAGGGAGACAGTCAAAATAAATCCCTAGACCCACTAGAAGTTACAGGCTTCTTCTCTAGTGCTTATATACATTCAAACCATATGCTTACATGTGGGAGTGCACCTACAAGCGAAAGTCTTTCACTCTTTCTGATTTTTAAGTAGAGTCTGTGGTCTGGAAAATGACTTCAGAGACTAGAAAGAATTACTTAATTAAACAGTCCTGGCATAAAGTGTGCAAAAATGTCTCCATTGTTTTAATTAAACTCTAAAGTCTGAGAAAGCCCAGGCAGGGTATTAATAGACTTGTTTTTACATTCTAGCCTTTGAACTGAGGCATTCATTTCTCCAGTTCTTTAATACTTAACTATACATTCATCAGAGTTACCGTAAGGTGTTACTGAAGGCTGACTGCTCTGGTTTTAGCAAACTGGAGACCTGGCCTGCCACAGAAGCAGCAAATATTTATAGAAATAGTAAAATCTTAGTAAAGGTAATTTAAAATTTCAATGGAATGTTCCAAATAGACAACACTGGCCTTTAAGGGAGCATTTGAAAATGAGGACTTTAAAAGGTTAACTATTGATGTGCAGAAGCTTGTAGAAATTCCAACAGTTTTATTGCATTTTTTTGAGACAAAGTCTCACTCTGTCACCCAAGCTGAAGTGCGGTGGTATGATCTCGGTTCACTGCAAACTCAGCCTCCCGGGTTCAAGCAATTCTCCTAACTCCTGCCTCAGCCTCCTGAGTAGCTGGAACAATGGGCTAACAGGGTTTCACCATGTTGGAGAGGCTAGTCCCAAACTCCTGACCTCCTGATCATCTGGTCTCAGACTTCCAAAGTGCTGGGGTTGCAAGCATGAGCCACTGAGCACAGCCTTTTATTGCATTAAAAAAAAGTTTTGGAACAAGTAAATTTAATAAATATTTACAGAACTTACCACCCCATATCCACAAAACATATTTTTTTTCAGTATTATATCATACCTATTCTAAAAGTGATCACATAATAGGAAATAAATCACTTTTTAGTAATTGCATAAGCATTTCACAGATTTAAATGAAATCCTGAGCAATAGAGCAAGATTCTCGTTCTCTCTCCCCCTTTCTCTTTCTCTTTTTTTCTTTTATTCTTCTTCTTTCTTTCAAAAAAAAGTCTTTTTAAAAGGCAAATGAAAGACTTAAGAGACTAACTGATTTAAAAAAAATACACTGAACTTTTTGCTTAACTAAAACTCATTCTCCCTGAATGTGAAAATAAAGCTAACCTAGATAAGTGTTTGTAAAAGGTAGACAGACTCATAGGTAAAGTAGGCTTACTTATTTTTCAGATCTATCCTTGCTGAAGTCAGACAGAATTTTTCTTTGCTCTGTTCCTTAATGGGCTTCACCCTAAACTCCATAATTATCACTAAGAAACACAATATCTAGGTAGAAATACCACCAATTAAACTAATACATACCTTTCTAGAATTTAACTGGCTGTATTTAAATCTTTTTGTAAAATAAATGTACACCTGTAAAGGAAATCTCCATTTGGAAGGTTCCTATCTTACATTAGAAATGTGTACTATTGTTTTAAATTTATACAAGTCATGGTACTTTTTTGACCATCTTGTCTTAACTATACTTTTACTTACACCATATTATTTGGTTGAACAAATAATACAGTATTTTAGCCTAAAGTGTTAGCTCTGTGCCTTTGAAATATACATTTTCTTGTTTCACCTGAGTTCTTCCGTTAGAAACCCAAGTTTGTAGGCCTGGTGTGGTGGCTCATGCCTGTAATCCTAGTACTTTGGGAGACCAAGACAGGAAGATTACTAGGTCAAGAGATCGAGACCATCTTGGTCAACATGATGAAACACTCTCTCTGCTAAAAATACAAAAAAATTAGCTGGGCATGGTGGCATGTGCCTGTAGTCCCAGCTACTCAGGAGGCTGAGGCAGAAGAATTGCTTGAACTTGGGAGGCAGAGGTTGCAGTGAGTCGAGATCACACCACTGCACTCCAGCCTGGCACCTGGTGACAGAATGAGACTCTGTCTCACAAAAAAGAAAGAAGCCCAAGTGTGTTACCTAGTTAACAATTACATAGAGCAATGAAACAGATAATTGGAAGACTGAGATGCTGAATGGGAAAAGAACAGTATTTAAAAGCAGCAAATGTGAATTGCTTGGTAAAGCTAGAAGATCTGCCTCTATCTGTGTGTCTTTATGTCTATATGTGTTACATAAATGTGGCAATATTTGGGAAATAAAGCTGGCTTCTAAACTGTTGGTAAAAGTAGAAATGACTTCAGAATAACCAATTAAATGCAATTTGATACTTGCTTTGTTTGACTGTGAACTTAAATTTTTGGTTTGAACCTCTGGATTTATGTGTCACATGCCTAATTGAGACCTTGGATAACTGGGAAAGACATCAGAAAGGGTACCTGTGTCATAGTTTCAAATTTTTTTCAATAATTTAGAATCTTAAAGTAGTTAATTTAATAACCATAACTTTGTTATTTAGGTTATTATGTTAATTTAATAACCATAAAATCTATGAGTTATTTGTATGTTAAAACATTAATTATTAAACATAAGTTTAAGTTTAAATGCTTTGGCATGTTTTCTTGAGACAAGGTCTCTTTGTCACCAAGGTTGAAGTGCATGATTACAGATGACTGCAGCACCTCCTGGACTCAGATGATCCTTTCAGTTCTGCCTCCTAGCCATCTGGGACTAAAAGTACACACCACCACACCTGGCTTATTTTTGAATTATTTATAGAAATGGGTCTCACCGTGTTTCCAAGGATGTTCTTGTACTTTTAAGCTTAAGACTTGTCTGCCTTGGCCTCCCAAAAAAAGCTGGGATTGAGAGAGAAGATATGAAACATGAGCCACTGTGCCTAACTCATATTTTTATGTAATAACATTGTATTTTTACATAATATTTAAAAAGCTAAATATAATTTGATAAGTTAGTAAGTAGAAAATGTAAGGAAATACCTTTATAAATAATATATTTTATCTGTAAATACTGATACAGAAAAGTTCAAAATTACTTCCTAGACATTTCACTAAAAATTTGGGAAATTAAGACAATGTAATTCCTAAATATAATTAAAACCACTAAATGAAATGAAATCTGCATAAAGTGTATATGAAAAAAAGCAAGATATACTTCTGATGAATAAAGTTATAAAGGCATAAAATGTGTGTTTAAAATATTTTTGTCCAGTTTCAAATTAATTAAAGATTATTTTAGACTGAAAGAGTAAGAAGAATGTAAATAAAACTAAAATAATAAGAAAGATAAGCCGAGCGCAGTGGCTCACCCACGCCTCCTTTTGGGAGGCTGAGGTGGGCGGATTATGAAGCCAGGGGTTCGAGACCAGCCTGACCAACATGGTGAAACCTGGTCTCTATTTGAAAATACAAAAATTAGCCAGGCATGGTGGTGCACACTTGTAATCCCAACTAGTTGGGAGGCTGAGGCAGGAGAATTGCTTGAACCCAGGAGGCAGGGGTTGCGTAAGCCAAGAGCACGCCATTGCACTCCAGCCTGGGTGACAGGGCGAGACTCCATCTCAAAAAAAAAAAAAAGTATAAAATTTAATTATGGCTGGGTGCTATGTCTCACGCCTGTAATCCAAACACTCTGGGAAGCCGAGGGGGTGGATCACAAGGTCAGGAGTTTGAGACCAGCCTGACTAACATAGTGGAACCCTGTCTCTACTAAAAATACAAAAACTAGCTGAGTGTGTCGGCATGTGCCTGTAGTCCCAGCTATGCGGGAGTCTGAGACAGGAAAATGCTTGGACCTGGGAGGTGGAGGTTTCAGTAAGCTAAGCATGACTATGCCATTGCACTCCAGCTTAGGTAATAAAGTGAGATTTTGTCTCAAAAAAAAATTATTATTATTATTTTTTATTGTTATACTTTATGTTCTGGGGTACGTGTGCAGATCTTGCAGGACTGTTACATAGGTAAACACATGCCATGGTGGTTTGTGCCTTTATTCCCCACCCTCCATCACCTACATTAGGTATTTCTCCTAATGTTAGCCCTCCCCAACCTCCCCACACCCTGCTATCTCTCCCCTAGCCCCCATCCTCCAACAGACTCATGTGTGTGATGTTCTCCTCCATGTCCCTGTGTTCTCATTGTTCAACACCCATCTATGAGTGAGAACACATGGTGTTTGCTTTTCTATTCTTTTGTCAGTTTGCTGAAAATGATGGTTTCCAGATTCATCCATGTCCCTGCAAAGGACATGAACAATTATTAGAGTGAACCGGCAACCAATAGAATGGGAAAAAATTTTTGCAATCCATCCGTCAAAGGGCTAATATCCAGAATATACAAAGAATAAAACAAATTTACAAGAAAAAAGCTACCCCATCAAAAATTGGGTAAAGGATATGAACAGGCACTTTTCAAAAGAAAACATTTATTCAGCCAACAAACATATGAAAAAATGCTCATCATCACTGGTCACTAGAGAAATGTAAATAAAAACCACATTGAGATACTGTCTCATGCCTGTTAGAATGGAGATCATTAAAAAATCTGGAGACGACAGATGCTGGAGAGGATATGAAAAAATAGGAACACTTTTAGCTTGTTGGTGGGAGTGTAAATTAGTGCAACCATTGTGGAAGAGATTTTTAAAGTAATTATGGATGTGGTCAAAAATGATAGATTTAATAAATTTATTTATAAGATTTTATTAAAATTAGCTTTAATATTAGTAATACATTAATAAAAAGTAAAATTTGATTTTCTCTTCAACAAATATTATATGTAGTATTAATAAATTAATAAACACAGTAGAATATTTTTGCTCACCCTTTTTTTTTTGGTAGTATTGTTAACTTTATTGAGTCTGACAACTGGATTATGGTTATAAAGGAACACATGTCCTTAAGAGATACTTGCTAAAGTATTTATGGCTGATTTATCATAATTCCATAACAATCTTAAATGATATGCCAAAAACCAAATGTGTGTGCATATATACATTGTGTGTGCCTGTGTGAGAGAACAAGAAAAAGCAAAGGTGCCAATATGCTGATAACTACTGATCTAAGTGAAGGACATACAGATGTATATTGTACTATGCTTATTTTAAAATAAAACCTTGGGGGAAATACCAGAGAATAATAAAATTTAGACTTGTACAGAGATATATATATATATTATTGCAAGGCTACTACTGAGTATTTTCAATCACCACATTTTATCCTGAGCAAGAGGTCACTGTTCTGTGCTATGGTAAGATACAGATCATCCCTTTATATATAATAAAATTCCACCATTTTTTCAAAATTAATATAGCATAAGTAAAGTCTACCAATCATGACAGCAAAGAAAATTTGTATCTAAATGAACTGAGTTACAGGCATATTTCACTAAGTGGCAGGCAGGTTTTCATAAGGAATCATATGGTAATTATCAATATGCCATTAGACTCCTATTACTAGACTTTTAGGAACCATTTTGTAAAGATTATCTGGTGCCTAATTAACAAGAAAGAAATTTGACTCACGTTGAAGATGCTGTGGTGCTGTGAAATTACTCTGGAAGGTCATTTAAAGAACTTCAAACTTAAAATTTGTCATTCATTTATTTATTCCACAGTCAAAATAAGTCATAATTTAAAACTATAACATTTTTAAAAGATAAAGGAGAATCTGTGGCAAAGCTGTATTAATAAAACAGACACCAGTCTAAAGTGGAACACTAAGCAGGTGTTCTCTGTTCCCATAGTGGAATAAATGCACACAATTACACATAAGATTTCACTGAAGATAGGAAATTAGGCAAATAACCCTTTGAAATGAACTCTCCAATGAACAGAGGCAAGTTACAAATAATTTCTTTTAACATCTTACTGCAAAATGGAAACAATCCCCGAGTTGACTACTAACTTGAACCCCTCATTTCATGCACATGGACTTGGTTTCTGTATTCTTTCCACAGCCTCATCCAAATCCGGAAAGGCTTCTGCACCCCATGCTGAAAAATGCAACCTTAAGTCCCTGAGGCACAGACTGACATTAATGAGTCTGTGTGCAACTTTCATCCAGAACCTCCAGGGAAATCAGGAGCACAAACACAGCACAGCACCGTTTCTTTAAACACTGGCTTTAACTGTGGAATGAGCTCTGACAAGCCATATGCATTTCATAAACAAATCAAAATATCATCTTCATATCTTCCTATTTTTCTTGCATTTTTAAAAATGTTAAGCCATCCAAGTAAAACTAAATAAATAAATCACAACGAAAAAGGAAATTCAAAGGGTTTACACCAAAAAACAAACCAGTCCTCTGCAGCCTAACTCATTTTTTGGGCTGTGCAGCCATGTAGAGGGCGATCAGGCAGTAGACGGTCCCTCCCACAGTCAGCGCCATGGTGGTCCGGTAAAGCATTTGGTCAGGCAGGCCTCGTTTCAGGTAGATGGGCATACCTACCTGAAAAAGCTTTCTGGAAAAAATTCTGCAGCTCTGGAACTCTGTTTTTTCCAGCATAACCATACACTGTGGAATAGGGGGTCAGTTTAGTTGATGTGGCAAATATGATAGGTGGTGCTTCTGTGGGAACCACAGGCTTTAATCCCTGTGGGCCATAGGCCTCCGAAGCCCATGCTCCCGCCAACTTCTCCGTGAAGCCACTAAATTTGTAGTACATGACGCCCGGACTCCAGCTCCTGCATCCGCTGCCTGTGCTACCGCCCCAGAGGAGGA